>APFE030791569.1:0-10829 GCA_000404065.3 Pinus taeda
TATTGGATAGGAATACCCCGGATGCGGGTGACAAGGTGGACAGGACGCGCGTTTAATGAAGGACACATGCGGGCCATGCGCTGTCTCAAGGATCAAGCATGCGAGACGACATGTCGCTGGCCGCCAAGGAATAAAAGGATTGGAATTCTTCAGAAGCAATTCAATGCTCTGTTCGGCTCACTGGTTCGAATGGAGCGAGCAGTAATGGCGGACGAGATTCGAGGTGGCGGTGGGGATGTTAAAAGAGGTGGTGGGTTGGCTCTCTATGCGCCGGTTCACGGTCAGTTCATGGTGTTCTGTGCTCAGGTTCTTGCTCGGTCTCTGGTTCTTCAGGCAATAGCTCTTGCTGTCAGAGCCATTTCCCTGAATGTTGGGGGCAGTCCTAAGCCTGGACGGTTATTCAATTCCAGGTTGCTCCATACCCCTGGTGTTCCTGCAAATATGGTAAGGCCTCGACAGTGAATGCTCAGCCGTCGAGGTTCTGCCCGGAGTGGGTCTTCGCGTCCACCAGTTGACGCTTCTCAACCCCATTGTTGCCATTTCCATTGCCACCGAATCTCTGAGGCCAACCCCCTTCAGACTGGCCAATTTCTAGACTCAAGCGCTCCTGATTCTGACCCGGCTTCCACGCCTGCCTTCGGTTCCACCATTTTCAACTTTAGTAGCTCTCTTAATAAACCCCGAATCAGTGCCCATGTGTCGGTTCTCTTCCTCGAAGACTCTCTGGATGGTGGCGATGTTCAATACAGTTGGGGGAAGCATCCTGTTGGCAGCTCAAAGGATGTCATGGAGAAACCTGTGGATGCTCCAGAGAATGTATCTAATCTTCCTCAGGCTCAGGAGGTGTCGACCAGCAAAGGGGACAATGTCAACATGGACACCTTTCCCACTGCAGAGGAAGTGGAGAAGTATGGATGGTGTAGGGTGGTCGAGGAGAAGCTGGACGAATAGCCGCCCATCTGTTCGGAATCCCGACCTCCATTGCTGTTCAGGTCTTGTTTTGGTCTTACTATTCATGTTATGTTGGATCATAGTCTGTTTATGTTATGTTGGCTCAAGGATGGATCTGTCTTCCCCGAGAGGGATTATGTTGAAGTTCTGCTGGTGCCCCTGAGAGGGATGCAATGTTTTGGTCCGACGCCCCTACGAGGGCTGTTTAGTTTTGGTTTGGCGCCCCTGCGAGGGCTGTTCATTTTTGGTATGGTGCCCCTGCGTGGGTTGTTTATCTCTGATCTGGCGCCCCTGAGAGGGCTATTCTTTTTTGTCACACCTGTTCCAAAGTGCCACATCTGGCCTCTGGTTCTGTCAGTCTTAAAATGATGTAACTGTTTTTCTTGATACTGTATATAATAGATTAGTTTTAACGAGAAAAAAAAATATTGGATATGAATAATTAGAATAATACAAGAACAATAAGTAATAGTAATAAAAATAAGGATTAGGAACATAAATATTAACTAATAACAATAATTTAAATAATGAGTAACAATTAATATATAAGCAAAGAATATTTAATAATTATTAATAATGATTAAGAATAATAAATAATTAATAATAAAAAATCATAGTTAATGATTAAATAATAATTTAAATAATTAAAATTATAAAAAACAGACATTGAGTCGGCCATGTCTTTGCATATAACCTTTTTCATATTTATACCAAACCCTTTTCCTTCTTTTCTCCATACATCAGTCTTGATGATGAGTCTGGGTTTAGACTCGAAACGTCGACCATATAAAGATGAACACTGTGGAAAATCCGAACTCCTCTCAGAAACATATAACACTAACCATATTTCATAAAACCAGTTGCCTCCAAATGATTAATACTGAATCCAAGGGGTAACATATTTAAACGATTTTAACATGCATCTAATGTTAGGGAGAAAACAAAGTGATTTTCATAATGGGAATGGAAAGAAGATTATAATAAAATATTATTTCCTTAATCAATCCATGTAGATGGTTTCCAAGCTCTCTCATCAAGGGGGTTCTTTCCTCTTTGAGGTTTTCTCTTTAAATTGACAATGATCAGAAGAAGTTATCTTCTTCATGCAAAGGATGATGAAGAATATGATTAAACAATGCCAAAACTTTTGAGACATAATTAAATGATTGCAATAAATGACTCACAATCTTAGGGTATACTTATGCAGTGTCATCTTGCAATAATTGAACTCTCAACTCAATATAGATGGCTATATTTATAATTTTTCTTAGAGAATTCCATGTAAACATAGAGACTTGTGTTGGACAAAACACATGCATGCCACATGTTTGACATGAGTTTTACTTATGTCCTATTCACATGACATGAGTTTGAATCATGTTGGACATGAGCCCTACTTGTGTCCCAACATTTGGACACGTGTCTGATGAGAAAGTGGCCCTTAACTTCTTAAAATTGCTTTTTTGCCTCATTCTCATGCAATTTCATCATTTATAGCTTTCAAAGGTTTTGGAGTGTAATTAAGGGCAACTAAGCAATGTTAGAAGGGATTCCAAGTGTTCGGAAGTGGATTGGTCTAGGCTTTACTAATGCTATGTAATTATTGGTAATGTTAAATTCTTATAGTGGAATTTACTTATATTTTCATCATTACCATTAATTCATTTTCATCCATTTACTTAAATTTTTAACATTACTATTAATTTCAAACCTCATTGGATTTCATAAGGAGAAAGAAAAAATGAGACCCCACTCAAAATATAACAGACTTAATAGTTTTAAGGAATTTACAATTTGGGTGATTGCAACGTTTCCATTCTATTATGTCACACATGAGGGTATGGAACTAACATTTAATCAAGAGAACCAAGCCCTATATATACCTCAATGTTGGCAATAGTGATTGTTGAAATCCTCTATCGGGACCCTAGAAAAAATGTACCATCACTCAAACAAAATCTTGATTTGACATGCTAAGCTTTTTCTATCTTATTTTAATGCTTAGAGGGTGATATTAATGATGAGGATCCCAATATAGGCAATGATTTTGATGATATGCAGTACTAGATTTTTGTTATAACATGATTTTTATGGATATAGAGGCTATTTAGAGCCTCTTTGTTGATGCATTTTTGGTTCATAGATGGATTGTACTAGGTGCAATTTTGGTTAAATGCACTAGCTATATGATTGAATTTGTATAATCATCATGTAACATTATAAATGTTTTAGTACCTAAATTCTAAAGAAATTTGAATCTTTGTCTATATTTTATTTTTGTATGTGTAATAATTCACTAATTTGTTATATATATATATATATATGTCTTCCATGTCTTGTTCCCAAGGTTGTCATGTCTCATAACATAAACTTGTATTTATGTATCCTCTATCTCACATGTCATCATGGCAGATGACTTAGGATAGAGAATATCTTTCCTAAGTTTGACCATGCAATTATCTTTAATAACTTCAATTCCTTGACATAATTATTGCAAACCACATAAATCGAGTGTTTCCACGCTGGAAATTTGCATGGAAACAATATGGCACTTGTTAGAATGGTGGGTTTATTATAAAAGAACCACGCGTGAGTATCAAAGGACTCCCTACATAATTTGCATAGCCCATGAACTTAGCTATGCAATTATATCTTTGGTCAACTGTATAGTTGACTTTAATCCTTAATAGATAGATTAAGCTTTTCTCATGATTTTATATTTTATATTTTTTAATGTAAAACTTTCCATCTCTCGGAACAAATAAAAATTACATGGCAAAATTGTGTTGTCCCTTTTCTTAAATTGTAATCTGATACATATCGAAAATCTAACTAATTTAGATTCTATTTTATTCATATTAAAAAATAAATTACAATTTTTTAAAACTATTCGATGATGAAGAATATGATTAAACAACACCAACACTTTTGAGACATAATTAAATGACTGCAATAAATGACTCACAATCTTAGGGTATACTTATGCAGTGTCATCCTGCAATAATTGAATTCTCGTAATTCAATATATATGGCTATATTTATAATTTTTCTTGGAGAATGCCATGTAAAGATAGAGATGCGTTGGACACAAAATTTGTATGACACATGTTTGACATGAGTTTGATTTTTTTCCTATTCACAAGACACGAGTTTGAATCATGTCAGACATGAGCCCTACACGTGTCCTAAAATTTCCCAAAAGTGGCCTGCAACTTCTTAATTTTGTCTTTTTTTCGTCATTCTCATGCGATTTCATCACAAGTTTAGAGCTTTCAAAGGTTTTGGAGTGCAATTAAGGGCGATTAAGCAGCGTTGGAAGGTATTCCAAGTGTTGGGAAGTGGATTTGTCTAGGCCCTACTAATGCTATGTAATTAATGACAATGTGAAATTATTAAAGTAGAATTTACTTAAATTTTCAACATTACCATTAATTCATTTTCATCCTTTTACTTAAATTTTTAACATTACCATTAATATCAAACCTCATTGGATTTCACAATGAGAAAGTAAAATTTTAGATCCCACTCAAAATACAACAGACTCTACAGTTTTAAGGAATTTAGAATTTGGGGGATTGCAATGTTTCAATTATATTATGTCCTGGATGAGGGTATGTGATGCAGGAGCATTCAGCCCAAGGAAAATCATTGTAAATAGTAGACATAGGGGGTCATGCATTTTAGGAAATAGTTTTCCTAAGTCTCAAGTCAATGTACTATTTAGGCTTTTAAGTGTGATTTAATTAGATAATGGGAGAATATGTAAATTCTCTCAAAATAAATAAATGAGAACATGAGTGGTAGAAGTCAAATACAACTCTTAAACAATTCCATGATTCTAGGAACAAGAGAGAGCTTTTAGGCATTAAATGGAAAGTTGATAAGAAGACTTTTCTGTTTTAAAATAGAGGAAAAGATGGAATGGATAAAGTCTCAAGGAGACTTATCTGCCACATATGCATGCATGTAGAACTTTAGGGCTATTGTTAAAGGATGGATTAGGTCCTTCATAGTAATCCAATCCAAAGTTTCCATATAAATATATGTAAGCCTACAGACAGAGAGAAGAGGCCATGAATAGTAGAAATCAAGCCTGTGTGAGACGAGGAGTCTCAAATGTAATCTGTGCTTTTATATTAATATATGCAAGATTGGTTCCTATCTGTGTTAATATACTTAAGAAGTATTTCATGTGTGATTTATAGTGAATTCGTAGGCTCTGTACAGGTACAAACATAATTCTGAAGGACGCAGGGGGAGAACACAATTTAGAAGAATTGAAATGGACCATTGAATCCATTTGAGCTCTGTAAGAAGGACAAATATCAAAGGAGTGTGAGGAGTTTAAGCTCAAAATGAAGAGCGAGCTGCGAATGAGCAGAAAGCCGAAACTTTGTGAAAACCTAGAAACCACAGGAACCATTGGAAATGGCAGAGAATTTCCAAAAAAAGGAATTGCGGAGAAGTGTAAGCGATGCACAACAGCTGTCAGATCTCATAGATCAACGGTGGAGAATTAATTGCATCGACGAGAGTCCCTTTTAAGTTATCAGAATGAGCCTTGGAGATTTGCGAAGAGCGAGTAATGATTAATCATGGACCGTTGGATCGTGGCCAGATCAACGACCATGATTAAATCACATATCGACGATCGGAGGTGTAAAGGTTAGCGACAGTGTTTGGTGGAGATGCGATATCACCGATAGCGATATATTGGCGATCGACGTAGGGGCTATCAGAGAGTGTGAAGGCAACGTAGAGGAGGCGAACTCGATGAGGATATGAACATGAATATATAGAATTTGAAATCCAGCATATGTGGTTCGGAGTGGGAATTCCTTTGTATTCCCGAATAGTTAATATTTCCGATAGTTATATGGCGCGGGGCTTTTAACACGAAATCATGTGTTATCGCTCTGATGGTCGAAGATCGGAGTCGGAGAAGGGGGATAGTTCATATGTGTATGACCGTTGGAGATAGCCGATAGCGATTGCGATGAGGAAAATCATATAAAGGAGGAAAATGCGTATTGCGTGGAATTCCTTTGTATAAGGATTACACCGAGAGATTAGCGCCGATAGTGTTTTGTGTTAATCTATATCTATATATATATAATATATCTATCTATCTATCTATATATGATATATATATATATATATATATATATATATATATATATATATATATATTATAACCAAACATATGAAGGAGTATGGTCATATATATATATATATCTATATGGATTGTGGTTGTGAAGGGTTTTGATTGCGATAGGAAGGTTTAGGCGGGGTGATCGAGTTCCTATGTACATGAACTGATAAAAGGGCCTTGACCATCTATGGTCTGAAGATTTAACTCCATTGAAGAGTTAAATACTTGGGACAGTAGTGGATGCATTTGATAAATGCATATTGTGGGTATGTGTGGGTGTTTACCCTGCACCATTAGTGGTATCAGAGCATAAGTTTGTAATTAGAGTAGATTGTAATCTATAAAAGGAGAACTTTGAAGTTTTGGAAGATTGTAGCATTCCAGCAGAGGCTTGGAGTAGGCAGGAACAAAGGATTCCTTGAAGGAAAGAGAAAGCAAGATTGCTTAATGCAAGTTTTGAAGGAAAGAGGACTTGAGAGACAAAACAAAGGACAATCCATTCAAAAGTGTAGAAGAATGGGTGAAACAAGATCATGCTGAGATCTTGAAGGTGAGGTAATATGTTCTGTTTCCAATTAAGAATGTGTGTTTTTATACTAATGCATAGGTGACAACAAGAAAAGTTGTGAGAGAAGAACATATGTGTTCTTGAAGACAGAGTAAGGAGAATACTATAAAAGAAGAAGCGACAATGAACCTGAAGAATCCAACAAGAGGTTAGACAGAGAGGACAACTGAAGTGTTCTCAAGAGAGTGAGAGATTGCAGAAGCCTAGAAGGAGCAAAGGTGTTGCTCAAGAAGAAGAGGTTCCAGATAGAGGACCGTGCTTACCAAAAGACTGAGTGAGGAAAGCTTAGTGAGGTAAGATTGCAGCCAGGAGGACTAGCTATTGCAGAGGCTTGTTGCAAAGGAGCTCATGAAGAAAGAAGAGAAGAAGATGACTACTGATAGTCATAACAAAGGTTCAGAGAGAAGCCACAATAGATGATATAAGAAAGAGGATGCCAAAGCAAATGGCAAGAGGATGAATCAAGAAGAAATTGATAAAGAGGTTTCTGAGTTAAAAGAACAACTCAATGCATTAACGAGAATGATTGAGGAAAGCCAGAGACTAGGTTGGGTCTTGAGGAAGAAGCCAGTGGAATGGCATGAGATGTAGAGAAGGCTACAACAAAAGCAAGTGAAGCAATTGAAGGAAAAACTCAAGGAAGTTGAGTTAGAAATGGAAGAATCCATTTGTGAACCATAACAAGGAGAAATTCTAGGAGAAAGTAAAGATGAAGACTTGAAGACTGAAACTTCAAGTGAGACCAAAAGGTCTGATGATTTTAAATCTGACAATTTGTGTATGTTTGCAGGTGAAACAAGTGAAGGAAAATTTGTTGATATTGTCATGAAGAAGGAAGAAGTCCAGCAGAATCTAAATTCTGTTCCGAGAAAAGACGAGATAGATAGATCTCATATACAGCTGGAGAAAGATATCAAGCAACCAAGTGAAGGGCTTGAGGAGATTGAACAAGAGACTATCAAAGAATTTCTGAATCATATGAATGATTTAGAACAACAAGGAGATATGATGGTTGAACCATTAAGTGAGACCATAGTGTCTTATATTTTTAAAACTAATAGTTTGTGTATGATGGTAGATATGGTAGGAGAGAAGCAGCCATTTGAAGATATCTTCAGAGAATATAAATATCAAGGGACAGAAGACAAACTTGAGGAAGAGACTATGTTAGCTGAAAACATAGTAAAGGATCATCAATTCACTATGATGATAGGCATAGTGGAGATAACCATGGAAACTATTGAGACAGACAATAGGGAAGAAGGACATCTACTGAAAGATGTTAAGGAGGAAACCCTA
Organism: Pinus taeda; assembly: GCA_000404065.3. Lineage (NCBI taxonomy): Eukaryota > Viridiplantae > Streptophyta > Pinopsida > Pinales > Pinaceae > Pinus > Pinus taeda. The sequence goes on from APFE030791569.1 coordinate 7,971, forward strand.
TGCAAAGGATTTAAGCTTGGGAAAAGGAACACTAACAAAGGTTTTGAAGAGGATGGACAATATTTTGAAGATGTCGAAAGTCTGGAGGAGTAATCTAGGAGAACAGAGTATGATGAAGAAGACCTCTTGAATGAGGGAAGTAGTGATTTGCTACAGCAGAAATACCTTGAGAGTACAAGGGTCAAAGGAAGACAATATTTTAATACTGTAACACAGCATGTGAAGGATGAAGTTGGAAGAAGAGAGCATTGTGATGAAGTGCTTGCTAAGTGTGAGGAGGAGATTAAACTGCTGGAGAAACTGATGAGAGAACTTGAAGGTAGAACAAAAGCTTCAGTTATAGTTTTTGAAGAAGAAGATGTGTCTCAAGTAGCCATGGAGACAGGAAGATGCAATACTTTGTTTGTAGGTTCATTAAAAATCATGAATGAGTATGAGTATGTGATCAGAGAGATTGAGCAAAGATTGTTTGAAGATGGTAAAGAGGTAGTAGGAATCAAACAATTTCAAAGTGAAGATAACCAACAACAAGTTAAAGAAGGAGAAGTTCACTACTGTGAACCCAAGCATGAAGACATCATTAGAACAGATGGTGTGAAAAAGAGACTAATGGACAGTCTCATGAATTCCACTGAGAATTCGAATCAGCATATTGATGTGCTGACAGAGGAGAAGGAGAAAATAGAGCAACAAACTAAATTGTTGCCAAAGGGAAATAAATCACAACAACCTTATACTTTGATTTTAACAAGTGTTTTGAGTGTGCAGGTTTTGTTGCAAATGCTGGAGGAGATTTAGCACAAGTGAATAGCCAAATAAAAGTGAAAGAAGACAATTCTGTGGAAGAATTCAATCCATGGAGTAGAGAAATTAAATGGTTGGAAAGAATGCTGAACAATCATGATTTAATCATGAAATAGGGTAAGGAAGATAGGGAGGCAGCAAAAATGGCAGTAAGTAAAGCAAAAGTTAGTAAAGCAAACTAAGCAAAAGTGGAGGCAAAGTCGGCAATAATGTATACAATGGTAGCAAGCAAAGCCATTGTAGAAGACAACATCAACAACCTGGAACAAAGAAATATGAAGCATAAGATGGGCCAGCCCAAAGATATGCTAGACATAGAAATTGAAGAAATATGACAGTAGTTGATGAAGCAGTCCAGATGGAGGGAAATGGTAGTAGCAGGAAGTAAGATTAGTCAGAAGTTGAACCTGATTGACAGGAAGAAGAAAATGGAGCAAAAGGTAGTAGAAGTGCAACAGCAACAAAGGAACAAAGCATCTGGAAAGTTACAGAACAAAGTATGGGATCCAGGAAGACAAAGATAAAAAGACAAATGATCAGGAGATCATGAATATTTTCTACTTTGGGAGTTTGATGCAGGAGCATTCAGCCCAAGGAAACTAGTTGTAAATAGTAGACATAGGGGGCCATGCATTTTAGGAAATAGTTTTCATAAGTCTCAAGTCAATGCAATATTTAGGCTTTTAAGTGTGATTTAATTACATAATGGGAGAATATGTAAATTCTCTCAAAATAAATAAATGAGAACATGAGTGGTAGGAGTCAAATCCAACTCTTAAATAGTTCCATGATTCTAGGAACAAGAGAGAGCTTTTAGGTATTAAATGGGAAGCTGATAAGAAGAGTTTTCTGTTTTAAAACAGAGGAAAAGATGGAATGGATAAAGTCTCAAGGAGACTTATCTGCCACATATGAATGCATGTAGAGATTTAGGGATTTTTTTAAAGGATGGATCAAGTCCTTCATAGTAATCCAATCCAAAGTTTCCATATAAATAAATGTAAGCCTATGGACAGAGAGAAGAGGCCACGAATAGAAGAAATTAGGCCTATACGAGACGAGGAGTCTCGGATGTAATCTGTGCTTTTATATTAATATATGCAAGATTAGTTCCTATCTGTGTCAATATACTTAAGAAGTATTTCATGTGTGATTTATAGTGAATTCGTAGGCTCTGTACAGGTACAGACAAAATTCTGAAGGAGGTAAGGGGAGAGCACGATTCAGAAGAATCGAAATGGATCATTGAATCCATTTGAGCTCTGTAAGAAGGAAAAATCAAAGGAGTGTGAGGTGTTTAAGCTCAGAAGGAAGAGCGAGCTGCAAATGAGCAGAAAGTCAGAACTTTGTGAAATCCCAAAAACCACAGGAACCATTGGAAATGGCAGAGAATTTCCAAGAAAAAGGAATTGCGGAGAAGTGTAAGTGATGCACAACAACCGTCAGATCTCATAGATCAATGGTTGAGAATCAATCGCGTCGGCGGGAGTCCCTTTTAAGTTATAAGAATGAGCCTTGGAGATTTGCAAAGAGTGAGTAGCGATTAATCGTGTACCATTTGATCGTGGCCAAATCAACAATCATGATTAAATCACATATCGACAATCGGAGGTGTAAAGGTCAACGACGGTGTTTAGCAGAGTTGCGATATTGCCGATAGCGATATAGCGGCAATTGGCATCAGGGCTATCGGATAGCGCGAAGGCAACATAGAGGAGGCAGACCCGATGAGGATATGAACGCAAATATATAGAATTTGAAATTCGACGTATGTGGTTCGGAGTGGGAATTCCTTTGTATTCCCGAATGGTTAATATTTCTGATAGTTATATGGTGAGGGCTTTGAACGCGAAATCATGTGTTATCGCTTCGATAGTTGAAGATCGGAGTCGGAGAAGGGGGATAGTTCATATGTGTATGATTGTTGGAGATAGCCGATAGCGATTGCGATGAGGAAAACCATATAAAGGAGGAAAAGGCGTATTGCATGGAATTCCTTTCTATAAGGTTTACACTAAGAGATTACTGCCGATAGTGTTTTGATTTTATATCTAT
>APFE030791571.1:0-16212 GCA_000404065.3 Pinus taeda
GGTTCCATTGGCAGCACAGGTTCATACAGTGGGTGTGGAACCCAGGATGCACCACTTGTTGAGGCGGGTGGCACGAGCAGCGGCCGCTTACAGAGAGAGGGACCCACCACAGTAGTCGCCTAGGTTTTATTTCCACTGCTGTTATTTTTGAGAGACATATGTCTCAGATGTACTGAGAACACTTTGAGACACATACATTTATTTTTGAGCGCCTTGATGCGCCACCCGATATATATACATACATACCGATTTTGGATGGATCTTTTTACATATGATGATGTTTTTATATGCTATGCAAATGTCTAATACACATGTAATCTAATGTATCAGTTGCACGACATGCGATCTATGTATTTTTTATATTTTTGACAAGCTTAAAAGCATGCACACACATGCAAACTATGCTTGGAAACGAATTTATTTTCATATGCTTATGTTTATTCCTAGATGGATCTTTTCTTCACGTAATCATGTGTTTTATATGCTATGTGACTGTTCGACACACATGTAATCTGATGTATCTACGCGCATAACAAACGACCCATCGCGGAATGTATTCACACACACGCACATGATAACCACGTATGCAAACTATGCTTTATGAGAGATGAAACGGGCATGCCCCCCAGCATCGTGTCTCAATTCGAGGAACATGCCCCCCAAGCTTCAGTCCATTGAAAATGGGTTGAAGGTTGTCATAATGGTTATGCGCTCGAAATGCACGAGTTCACGTTTGATTGTTTTAACGAGGTTGACATAATGGTTATGAACTATCCTTGAGACAAGTCGTTTCATTATTTTAACGAGGTTGATACATTAGCAAAACTATCCTCAATATTCCTTGTTTCATTTGTTAAGGAGCTTGACACAAGATCAGGAACTATGCTCCGCCCGAACTGCATCATAATGAATAGGAAGTCGGGGCTTCCAAGAGTGGCACTCCTAATGGGAGGTCAATGTCTCGGAAGTCGGGACCCAATGCCCCCAAGACACTATGCACAATAGCGGCATTGCTGGGTACAGGCATGGGAGAGGTAGCCACATAGTTGATCCGTGGTGAGACAGATGCAACTGGTGGATGAGAACCAAGAGGGAAGGGCAATCTTGCCGGAGGGGCTTGTGGACGGATGAACGATAATTGGTCCATCGTCACCATTCTTCCATCGTGTGGAAAGCAAATCACACGGAAAAGTGAAGAAACAAGGGCTCCCATGGCATACACATAGTCACGACCAAGGAGGAGACTGAAGTCTAAAGAGCCTTGGGTAACCAAGACGTCTATATAGACAGTCTTGCCTCCCAAAGTGATAGGGAAATTTGGAAGGATCCCTAATGGTTGACTCGTTCCTCCGTCAAAAGCGGTGAGATTCGGTGCGACAGGTACAAGCGATGGGAAACCCAAAGCTCGCCAAGTAGTAACGGGCATAAGACTAACCGATGCCCCTTCATCTAACACAGTGCCAGGCAGCGCCATATGGGAAGCATAGGCGGTGACCCAGAAAGGCACATGGGATGGAAGTGGAGGGGTAGCCAAACAGCTCCAATCGAAGGACACGACCGAATTACTTGGTGGGGGAATCATATGATTGCTCCCCTGCTCGGGAAGGACCGAATCGCAATTCTCCGGAGAGTCTGGGATGGGAAAACCATCGTCGAGCTCAGGAGAATCCGACGAGACGAGAAGAACATGGGAATTTGACTCTTCCGAAACAGGGTGGACGACACTCTGTCCGACCAATGGTTGTTCTGGAACAGGTTGGGCACAACCGGGTTCGGGAAGAGGCGCCTGGACAAGAGGAGAATGTGAAACAATCTCGTTGTCGGGAGGCGAATGATCTGCGGCTGCAGAAAGACGTTGATATCCAACGGGGAGCTGGGGTGAGGGAGCTGAGAGACTTTCCAAAACAAGGGAGGCTTTATCCATGAGTGGACAAAGGTGAAGGGGATGATTGCCTTCACAAAGTCTGCAGGGGATTCGAATCTTCCCATTTCCCTTTGCCACTCCCGACTGATGAGGGAACATTGCCGTGAGCTTCAGCGGATGATGAGGGGTGGGCTGGATCACGAGACCATACTTCTAAGATCCTGGGAATACCAGGACAATCACGAAGAAGATGGTCCTCCTTGCATAATCGACAAGGAAACTTAACCTTCCGCGGAGCAGCAGAAGGAGGCCCGACTTCAGGTGCACTTACGGGAACAGCCGTACTTGAAACCTCTCTCGTGGGAGACTCCTTCTTCTTGGTCTTCTTCTTCTTCTTCTTAGCCACCTGGTTACTCGAATCGAAACTTTCACCAGGCGAAGTACAAGAAGGAGACGTAGAAGTAGGCGTCGAAGGAGAGAGGTCCACCTTAGGTTCAACATGATGTTGCGCAGGCGGAGGGACTGATGGAGTATCAACCAACACGGTAGGGACCAAAAAGGTTGAAAACAACCAAACAGGCAACCCGACAGTTAACCCTGGAAGGGATAACGTCGCCATATAAGGAGCACCAACATTCCCAAGAGGAGGGAAAGACTAGGATTCCCGTCAGGAGGGGAACCCTGGAAAAGTCGCCATAGAAAAACAAAACCTACTCAGCAAACGCACACAAGATCTAACCAGATAATGTTATCGAGGCCAAATAAATTTTAAGACACAGGAACTAAACTTGACCTTTTCATGTTTCAAGAGTCGAGAAAAGGACGAAAAGATGACTCTATCTACTTCGAATGTTTAATGAGCACGAAGTGACAAGACGCTCACTTACACCTTTTCTTTTAGAGAGTCTGAAAAGGATCAAAAGTGACTACTCTGGAAGTTCTAGGAAAAAGGTTTACCAAGCAAGCCGTAAAACTGCTTATACACCTTGGCAATCATATGAGAACCAAGGACTTTACGTACTGCAGTCAATCTTCCTGAATGTTGTGTTCGGTGCATTACGGTTCACAAGGTGGCAGACTCAGCTTCCTATGGATAAAGGATGCAAGCCTAATGGAGTCTCCCCATATATACTCGACGGTACGTGGGAGCCCAATCCGTACTAGCACTTATCATTTCACCGTGGAGGAATCACCCAACCACTCAACGTTAAGCTACTAGGTTTAAAGACACCGAAACACGTCTCTAGCCTAGACCTCTAGATATTCACGTTAAGTTGCAATGCGTTTTTAGATAAATTTGGTTTATTTTACGGTTGATCTTGAATTAAGTTTCAGTTTCAGGTCCTACCGTATGATCTCTCAAAAACACCTAAATGCAACTATATGCCAAATATCATCATTTTGTTCGATGAATTCTAGCTATAAGAAAGTTAAGGATCTTTCAAACAAACAAAACGAACTCAAGCGATCACGCAACCTAATGCAACTAGCAGCGAGGAAACGACACTTTTTCTTTTGAAAGCACAAAGTAACGAAATGTTCTTTTCCTTTCAACTATTAATGCAAAATACACTAGTTGCTCTACTTTTTAATGACATAAAAGTTCTTTTAAAATGAATTAGAGAGATAGCAACACTAAGTGAAAAACTAAAATCAGTCAATGCACACACAAGACAATTCCCAAGTCACTAAAAACCAGTTTCCCAAATCAAAGGAAAACAAAGGCTCATGAGCTATGTTATCTAAGCTCAACAAGACACCGAGGAATTCAAAAGAGGAAAGCAAATCGTTTGGAACACAATCAAACACTTTCAACAATCACCAAACAAATGTGAAAACAAAAAACGGAGTTGCCTGGTCAACCGAGAACACAAGATCCCGAATGGGAGGCTAGACACACACGACCACTAGATGCCCTAGGGTTTGAATGTGAAATCAATGGAGAAAAGCGAACACCCGAAGGATGAGAGTCCACAACCAGACAAACGATGATCCGACACACTTCAGTAATCGTAAAAGTCAAGACAAAATGCAAACCAAGCGACGAGAGCAAAAAGGGAAGGCTTTGCAAAAACTGAAAACAAGCAATAAACGAACCCTCGTGGAACGAGGCCTCGCAAGCTAGCGAGTTATAGCTTAAACAAAATTAACAAGCCAAAAGCCAAGTGGAAAAAGCAAGGGACAGCCAAACCAAGAGGTTCAGTAGGTCAATTTGGAGAAAAAAGAGTTTTACAGGATCAGCGCGGGTGACCCCTTAGCAACAAAGCGATGATAGAAAAAGGTCTGTAGCAACTTTGTGCTGTTAGTACGGAAGGACACGGATAAAGGGCGCTGGCACGAAAACCAGGTCAGCGTGACTATTAAATGTATACACGCGATGACAGAAACGACAAAGAAGACACTGTGCAATGTCAGCGCAGCTGTTTTAAAATAAAACGCGCTGAGGCTAAAAAACAAATAAAATCGAACCAAAAACCCCCAAACCAAGGAAACAGATTTTCAAGGCAATTAAAGCAGTTCCCAGGATGAACCAGGAAACAAATCAACAACAAATCAATCCCCAAACTGTGACAAAGAGGCAATAGTCAAAATAAAAAAACAAGGGTGACATACAAAGAGACAAGCAAGCTCCCCAGCGGAGTCGCCAAATTGTTGGAGAGGTAAATCCCCTCTACGGATAGAGGCGATCCCTACTAGCCAAAAGGGGGTCTAGCAACAATCAAACAATGCTACGCTGCAGGTTCCTAGTTGTAATTAACAAGTGGGTAAAAGAAACCTACTTGGATTCCAGCGCTATGTTTGTCGAAGAGATGATCCTCTCGCTCCTTCGCTCCAGCCAATCACAATCCTCCACTATCCTCGCGAACGGACACCTGCACAAGCAAAGAGAGAGCAAACACAAGCGTAAAATCTACTAAAAACAACTATGTATCAGTCAGGAAGGATACAATTTACATTAATCATTCATAGGACAAATGGAAATGGAACCATAAGAGTAGTCATCTATCTTTATTAATCAGAAAATAGAGTAAGGTACAACCGAAGTCCTGACGCTGAGTCCTTCTCTAGAGGGTCCAGCCAGCATGTCTTCCAAGCATTCACCTTTGAAATGGATCTCCCAAGTCAAAGAGGTCTCTCTCTCACACACAAGGCAACAAGCTCATAACCTTCCTCAAGCTCAAAAGCAATCCTCACACAACACACCAAATGCCTACAAAGAGTAGCACTAATGCACTAAGAATTCCTCAATCAAAGTCTATATGTTCCAAAACTAGCTGCTCATGGGCAATGGAGGAGGCTTATAAAGGAGAAGGAGTCTCCATGAATAGGTAAAGGATGAGTTTTTCCCCAAGATAAGTGGATGATCAGTCGAACAGACATGCCAGAGAAAGGATGGCGACCTTAACAATGCTAACAGCCAAGTCTGGAGTCATCTGGAAGGCTGGCTGTTATAACAAACTCGCCTAAACAGGATCAGCACAGGTGCAAAACTGGGCTGGGGCGCTGGCTTCGCAAATCAACTATAGAAGAGGTCTGGTCAGCGCACAATGATATAAGTGGAGGGCGCGCTGTTCGTGAAATTGGATCAGCTCAGAAAACATGTGTGCTTCCGCGCTGGCAACGCATCAGCTACATTATCCTCCGCCAGTCAGCGCGGTTATTTAATAAACAATCGCGATGATTCAAATATCTTAGGCAAAGAGGGTTTTTAGCCATTTCAGAGGGCATAGTCAAGGTGAATGTGACTTTATGACACAGTAGGGAGACTGACAAGGTGACAGTGACATTTTACTGTGTAACAACTTCCAAAAAGGTTTCTGATTTACCAATTGAAATTCAAGAGATGCTGGACAGTTATTGTGATATCATTATAGATGATTTTCTTGATGAGTTACCACCGATTAGAAAAATCAGTCATCACATATATTTGATTCCAGGAGCAAATCTACCTAGTAAAGCAACTTATAGGATGACTCCCATAGAGAATGAATTGATCATGAAACAGGTCCAAGAACTGTTAGACAAGGGACTGGTTAGAGAGAGTTTGAGTCCTTGTGCAGTGCAACCAGTGTTGAGCCCAAAGAAACATGGAGGCTGGAGAGCGTGTATTGATTTGAGAGCAATCAATAAGATAACAATCAGGTACAGATTTCCTTTACCTAGGATTGAAGATTTTATGGATTGTTTGAGTGGAGCTATATATTTTACAAAGTTAGATTTAAAAATTGGTTATCATCAAATTAGAATTAGAGAGGGAGATGAGTGAAAAACTTCTTTTAAAACCAATGAAGGATTATATGAATGGATGGTAATGCCTTTTGGTTTGTCAAATGCTCCTATTACATTTATGAGACTTATGAATGAATTTCTGAAGGAATTTATTGGTAAATTTTCAATCGTATATCTGGACGATATATTAGTTTACAACAGATCTAAGGAGGAACATGTGAGACATCTAAATTATGTCTTACAAAGACTACAACAAGAAAAATTAATGTTAAATTTAAAGAAATGTCCATTCATGAAGGAGGAGTTGGTGTATTTGGGCTTTTATGTTTATGTTGAGGGGTTAAAGATGTATCCAGAGAAGATCAAGGCTATCATGGAGTGGCCTTCACCAAAACGTGTCTTTGAGGTAAGAAGTTTTCACGGTCTTGCTAGTTTTTACAGGAAATTCATAAGGAATTTTAGTAAGATTAATTCTTCAATTATTGACACAATAAATAAGGATAGACAACCATTTAAATGGATTGTTGAAGCAAAAAAAACTTCCAACTGTTGAAGAAAAAATTACTACGAAACCTATTTTGACTTTTCCTAATTTTAATAAACCTTTTCAAGTGAAGTGTGATGCTAGTCGAGAAGCTATTGGAACTATTTTGAGTCAGGAGAATAGGCATGTAGCTCATTTTAGTGAAAAGATGAATGAGACAAAGAAGAAATATTCTTCTTATGACAAAGAGTTTTATGCAGTGGTGCAGTCTTTGAAGCAGTGGAGACATTACTTGATGTCCAAGGAGTTCATACTGTATTCAAATAACCATGCATTATAGTACATTATGCAACAACCAAAGCTTAACCAGAAGCATGCAAGATGGGTAGAATACCTGCAAAGTTTTAATTTTGTATTAAAACATATCATTGGTCAATCAAACAAAGTAGCAGATGCCTTAATTAGAAAAAGAATTTTTGTTCAAGAAAGTCAAATTCAAGTGTTGGGTTTTGATTTTCTTAAAGAGTTATATGAGAAAGATATAGATTTTAAAGAGGCATTTGAATCTTGTAGAAATCTTGCTTTGTTATACAAAAGCAAGTGGCTGTATTATTTCCTGTAAGAGGGATTATTGTTTAAAATAAATCAACTGTGCATACCAAGTTGTTCTATGAGAGTGAATTTGATCAAGGAGAAACATAGTGGAGGACTTGGAGGGGAATTTAGTGCAGGAAAGACCTATGAGTAGTTGAACTAGTTTTATTTTTGGCCAAATATGAGGTATGAAGTGGAAAAGTATGAGAAAAATTGTAAATTCTGTCAGTATGCAAAGGGAAGGAGTCAAAACATAGGTTTGCATGTTCCATTACCTATTCCAGATAGGCCTTGGGCTATGGTAAGTATGGACTTTGTTTTGGGTTTACCAAAAACTCAAAGAGGAAATGATTCAATTTATGTAGTGATTGACAAATTTTCAAAAATGGCACATTTTATTCCATGTTATAAAACCAGTGATGCTACTCACATTGCTAATATGTTTTTTAAGGAGATTGTAAGATTACATGGGTTACCTAAGAGCATTGTTTTAGACAGAGACACCGGATTTGTTGGACATTTATGGAGGACATTGTGGAAGAAGCTTGGAACTAAACTAAGTTTTAGTTCTACTTATCATCCTCAGACTGATGGACAGACTGAAGTTGTGAATAGAAGCTCAGGTAATCTTCTGAGAAGTCTTGCAGGTGAACATCCAAAACAGTGGGATCAAGTATTGGCACAGGTAGAATATGCATATAATGATTCTCCTAACAGGAGTACAGGGCAGAGTCCATTCCATATAATCTATGGAATGCACCCAAGAGGAGTCTATGAATTGAGAGACTTGGGAAAAGTTGAAAGGAGATGTGCTAAAGGAGAAGATTTTGCTACATAAGTTCAAGCAATACATGAACAGGTAAAACAACAACTATAGGACAACAACATAAAATACAAGGGCAAAGCAGATTTTGAAGAAAAGAGAAGTTAATTTTGAGGTTGGAGATTTGGTTTTAGCACACCTGACGAAGGACAGATTTCCAAAAAGGAAGTATAATAAACTAAAGTTTTAAAAAATTGGACCATGCAAAGTCCTGAGAAATTTTCTGCAAATGCATATGAAATTGAATTACCTCACTGATATTATAATATCGCCAATTTTCAATGTTGCTGATTTGTATAGGTATGAAAGTGGAAATGCAGATGACACAACAGAGGATCAAGAAGAGCAAGAGATTGATTGGGGAAATACTTGCCTATAGCAAAAGAACTAAAGCCAGAGAGGATTTTGGACAAGAAATTATTGAAGAAGATAAGACGACAGGATTATTTTCAGTATTTGGTCAAATGGAAAGATCAACCAATTACTAAAGCTACTTTGATGATAGATTCCATGCTACAGAAGTTGGGAAGTTCTATAGAAGAGCTCATGGATAGGAGCCCATGAAGAATTTTTTCCTCAGGAGTCTGATGTAGGAGCATGAAGGCTGAAGGCAAAAGGCTTCAAACTTATTCCGAAAATACAAAAAAAGTTACAAGGAAAGGAGTGGGATCCTTTAGCTGTCAATTTACAAGCTTTCTAGATAGGATTTGAGCTAGGATTTAGGGATTGAGTGATTTTGTAATTAATTCATGTAGTTTAGATTCAGTTGAGATTCTTGAGGAGAATGTCAACCAGATTAGATATTATTTAAGATTAGGTAGATTCAATCCAGTGTTTAAGGATCTGATTTTCAAATGAAATGTTATTTATGTAAATTATGAATGATTGTAAAAGGATTTTGATTGATTTGGCTTGTTTTGGGCATATAATATTAAGTTGCAGAAATTATATCTCAATGTATTTTTGTGTGTAATTGGTCAATCCATGAGGTGTTGCATCCCTCTGTAGTACCTCAATGTATTATTGAATTTCCAATTTAGCCTAAGAATTTAGAGTTATGTGTGATCTAGTGTGGTCTCATTTAATTTATTTTTTTCCATGTATTAGCAACTACGGGGGTGAAAGTGTACAGATTTCATAATCGGGGTTGAAGTGTTGCACTCATTCCTAGCCATTGATTTCATTTTCAACGTTTTACATCACAGTCAACAATGGGGGCTATTTTTAACCTATGGGCTAATAGAAGTCTTGCGAGCCATAGGATTTAGTGGCTTCTATTATCCAATGGATATTAGGTCTTAAATCCATAGGAAATACAAGAAGAAATTCCACCTGAATTTGTAGAAATTGTTTCTAGATTTGAACAATTGTCCATAACACCTACACCTAGGTCACCAGAATACCTAATTTCAGGTCCAGCTAGAGCTTCCGAGAGGTAATATATCACATGCTCATTGTCTTCATGAACTAGAAACTTCATGCCAATGGAGGATGACTAGGCTAAAAGGTATAATAAAAATTCAAGAGAATAGCAAAGCTACAAGGTAGTCAAGAGGGCTTAGAATTGGGGCTAAAGTGAGTTCCTTTTTCAGGGAATTAAATGGTGGTTGGGCCTAATTGTCCACAAGAAGGGAAATCATTTCTTTATTAAGTGCATAAAACCTTTTGTTAACTCATCATAGTTGACAACAAAGCATCATAAGAAGTTTTCCTTCCCTGACAAACTTTGGAGTCGAAGTGAGGATTATGATGTAGGCAATTGAGTAATCACCTTAATCTTATCTGTATCAATCTATATCACGCATGTTATAGCCCATTTTGTCACATATGCTCAATAGGCCTTCAAATGGATCAATAAACATCCTCTGACCTCCTTTTCATCATCCTTTCACGAAGCCCTAAGCATGACTCATTCTAATGCCAGATTTGTTTCCTAAAATACCTTGTTTCAGTAATTTTAGGGACCAATGCTCCCTGGCCTCCTATTGGACAATATTGAATACCAAGTTTCTCCACTATGGACTGCATTTATCACCTAAAATTTTCTCCACTATACACCTCTGTTGGTTCTAGAAATTCAAGAAAAAGAGAGAGAGTCCCACAGCCTCTTCATCCAGAAGCTTCCAGGATCTGTTGTAACCATTTACCTCATATAAAAGTCTTGAATACTATCTTATCCTACCTTGGATTTTTCATCCCTTATACCTTGATCTCATCCTCCCATCAAGAGTGGATCTTAAGCCCTAATTGTTAAAAGGATAAGAATTCATGAACTACCTCCTTCACCTATATCTTTACTATCATCCATAGGAAAGGGGTTGGATTTTGGAGAGTGATTCCACCCTTATGTTGCTGATGTTGTTAGTATGAAATTTCCTGGAAGGTATACCAAAAACACTCCACTTAAGTCAGTAGATAACAAATCACCCTAACAAAAATTTGTGGCTTCTTACGCTTCATATTTGCAATAAAATGTGGAAAAACCTACAACAAAAATAGCATATACGATCTAAAACAACAAACAACAAAATAGATATCCAATGCACGAACCCAAATGGAAAGCCTTTAAAATGAATCAATTCTTTTATTGATGACACTTGGTGAAGGAGATCTACATAAGGGTCTACAAAACCCCCTCCATGGGATGGATCCTTTGGTGTCCTTGATGCTTTAGTAATCGATCTTCTCTCTCAATATGTGAAAAATTCAGAACAATGTGAATAACTCAAATGGGTGCTCAAAAGAAAGGACACGATAATGGTGACGATGATAATGATCATGGTGAATAATGAATGGAAAACCCTCCTATTTATAACAAAGTATTGAGTTAATCTTGAAAATGGAGAATAATAAAATAATATTGACCAAATCAAAATCTAACTATTAGAAATACTTTATTATATTTTTCGAAAGGGAAAAGATATTCAAAATGCTAAAATATCTTTATTTAAAAATAATTAACAAATAAAATGATTTATTAATTATTTTGCGACGATTAAGAATGGTGTGGGATTGAAATAATTATTAAATAGTGATTTAACAATTATTCCAATAATGGAAATAAGGAATAATAAATAAATAGTGTTTTATTTAATTATTTCTAGGAGATTTAATCAAATGTATCAAGGAATAATCATCACACAATGATTTAATAATTATTCCTAGAGAAAATTAAATAAATAACAATTTATTTAATTATTCTCATGGTTTTTTTTATTAATTTAATAAAAATGGTTTACTAAATTATTTCCCATGGTTAAATTGATTTTACTATGGTAAATTAATACAACATGGTGTATTTCAATCTATCTAGTTAGAAATGGCTAGGTGATCATTTTTTGGTGATAACAGAATTCCCCCCAACCTATGAGTGTTAGGAGAAAATCATATGAACGAAATAAGTTTTAGGTTACACTTCTACGAGACACCAAAGGGGGGGGGGGGGGGGAGAGAGAGAGAGAGGAGAGAGAGAGAGAGGGAGGGAGAGAGAGAGAGTTGAAGCAATGCAAGGAAGGACAAAAATGGAGGGGGCGAGACCTATGAAACTGGTAGAAGTATCCTTTTATGTGGGAGTACGTGATCTCAAATGAGGCGGGGGAGGTATACCCATACTCTGTGATATAATTGCATACAAAGAATATGATGAGCCCAAAGATATGTGGTTGAGATACACCATACATGATTCATGATATGCTGGCATCAATGGGCCAGAAAATAATACAAGATATCCCATATACATAATGTGCTTGGAAAGACATAGGGCAGGACTGAATACAATAACATCTAAGTACATGAGACATAATTCCCCTCAAGATGACATCGTGAGGGGGGGATCACAACTAAAGAATCCTTGGTGAAGAGAAAGGGCTTTTAATATCTAAATGGATCATCTGAAGGAGACATCCATGCTGGGGGCCCTGCAAGCGATGGAAACTAAACCCCTCACATCTGTAGAACTACATCTGAGGTTGGATCAACATCGGTGAACATCCAGGAATGGGGGGGTGGGGGATACCTGAAGGGACACCGGCTCATGATGTCTGAAACATATCACACACACCCAGGAATCACTAGGGCAATCATCTAGATTACCAAACCATCAAGTGTATGATTCTCAATCATGTGATAAGGAACTGGCATTAAGCACGTGAGAAACAACTAAGTCAAAGGATAACGAGGATTCCCTTTGCTTGATTTGAGGTACCGATCAAAGATGAAACTTGGAAACAAGGTACACCACCCTCTAGACCACCCTTCTAGAAAGGTAAAGTGGTACTAGAGTTTGGGTGGCTCAAGTGAAGAAATTCTATTTTAATAGGTGGAAAATTGAGATGTCATGGAAAAATTGGCTTCATGATGAAGTTTCAAATTAACAAAAGGAAAAAGGAGTCCTATTATTGAACTCAGTAAGGGTGTTGAATGTTCATCAAATGGAGCTACGGTTTGGCCGAAATGGGAAATGGAAAAATTAGCATTTTTCCTATAAATGGGATTTTTACCCACAAATCCAGTTGATTTGCATAGTGAGTTGTGGAGAATTTGGAGAGGAGGAGAAGGCCTTAAATCTTCTGGAGATCATATTGGACAAACCGACTGTCAAAATTTTAATATGTGACTTTTAGGTAGGTAGCCTTACTTGTATAAAATGGCCTTAATGATTCTTAGAAGAGTGGTTCCCGATGAAGAATCACGGGAAGAAAGGGATACATGAATGAACTACTAGAGAAGGTCTAGGATCTGTTGTTCTTGTTTCTCGTAGGCAGTCCTTGGCTGCAAAAACTATCCCAGGAAACCAACTCAACCAGTCTTTAGGTTCAAGCTGGCCCTTGAACCAGAGGGGTCTCCCTTAGTTGTCATGAGGCTTTATTTAATGTTGCTCACCTGTCACTGAACAATAGCCTTTGAATCACAATGTCCAGATTTATGGTTTTAATTGGGGGTGGTTGGTGATCAATGACAATCCCTATCTATGATTAAAGGCCTCTCTCACAAGGTCCCTTCAGAACGTGTCAGCTTCCACCCTGACATAATTACTTAGCTTCTCAAGAATTATGATACAACAATGTAAGGAGATTCCTAATAGTTAAGCAGTCAGACTGACTACTTAATAACTAGGGAAATTTGGATGCATGTATAAGATTTCTACAACCCAACAAAACACATTTTAGAGTATTCAAAAAGGCCAAAATGAAACTAATTCTCTAAGGAGTTAATTTAAATAGGTAGTCTAATAAACTAATCTCTTTTAATGGCTATCAGAAGGCATAAAGAAAAAACCTATCAAAGATGAGTTTTCTTGGAAAAACAATAAAATAAGCTAATCTCCTTCTAAAGGTAATGATTTTGTATGGGATTTAAGAATAGATTGATACTCAATCTACACTTACCCAGACCTTCCTATAAATTCTTTGAACATGTGTAGAAATAAGATATGAAACACTAGAAAAACATACTAGACATCACAAAATTCTGTCAAATTGGAGCCAGAAGGCTTTCATTATAAATCCCATCAAAAGCCCACATTGTTTATTACAAATGAAATAATATATATATAGACAAGTCCTCTCCTAAGTATTACAATAATTATGGAATATAATTCTGAATAGTATACTAAAAATAAAACACTTTCTCTAAATTGTCTACTGGAAACTTTGAACTGCTTGCAAGTATCTTGCCTTGAGATTTGGAATGGGTTCAATGACTACTGAAAATCTGCAACATAATCCTCAATCTGTTGATCCTCTACTGCTAGGTGTTTTAGATTGATATTCATTCCCTTGAGTTATGGAAAAAGGTTGAAACCTTTTTCCCATAATCTGCTAATTGTCCCTTTCAACCTGATTGGTGTGCCATCCGTGAATTCTATTTTTGTCATTTTCTAATTTTCGTCATCCTTTATTTTGTCACAAATATTTGAGAAATATAAAATTTTCAAATATTTGATTAAACTCTTAAATCAATTTCAGGATTTAGAATTTCAATATATATATTTAAATTATTTGATAAACCATCTACCAATCTGTGTATTTTTTTCCCTTTCCATGGATTCACAAAACCATGTGTAGTTTTTAAAATCCATGGATTGTTTCTCTTTTTCACCTTTCTCTGTAAATTCACTTTGTAAATTCCTTTTACCTTTGTAGAATACCTAGATGGTTTTGAAAAACCGTGTGTTTATTTTTGTGGTTGGAAGAGTATTTTCACTTTACTCTTTCACTTTCACCTGCAACATGATTTTACACCTGTAAATTGATTTCACCATGCCTGCAAATTTCACCATGTTAATTTTACCTTAATGCATCTACATGAATGCTAGCTTTTATCACTTGTATATTAATTTCATATGAAATTTTCCCTTTTATTTTCTCTGATAAATTCATGGCATCCGTGAATTTTATTTCATGTGTCACTGTAAAACCATTTTACACTTATTTCATTTTACCAACTTGGTATTCCATCTATGAACCTCTTGTAACATGTAGTTTTACCTTATCTTTTCATTCGGCCTAGGATCGACATAGCAATTATTTCATAATCATATCAAATTCCATTTCCACCACATTTATAAAAGTAAAAAAAATAAAGTTCATGGTTTTCAGAGGGGGGTTAGTGGTAAGTGGTTGTAGGATTTGGGGGTCCTAAATTACAAGGGAGTGACACATAGTAAATATGGGTGGCCATTGAAACATCTTTTCGGACCCCCCTTAGTAAAGGTTGGAAGAGTTGGGGGTCTGAAAAGTATTTTTAAGCCTTGGATTAATGTGCCCATATCTCGAGGCATGAGAAAAAATGGGGTTTTAAAAGTATGAGTGCGGGGTGGGACATAAGTTTACCTTTTGACTTGGTATGAATTTAGGATTGAATTTTTATAACATAATTTTAATTTAAAGTAAATATTTCCATAAAATTAATATATTTTAAAATAATATTTGAAGAAAATATATATAATATAAAGAATAAACCATTCATAAGCATAATAATTATATCTCTCACCATTTAGCCCAAAAGGAAAGTCGCAATTTATTACTAAAATTTTTTAAATTCTCAGTGTGCCAAAATATGTTACAATAGGATCATGCCCACTAACGAAGTCAAGCAAGGGGACTGAATGGTAAGTGTGGCATCACATAGAGTATAATGTTTGAATATATGGTATCAAGCATATGCAATGTGTACATGGATCGCCGGAGAGGCAGGTAGGAAAAACTATCTAAGAAATAAGAGGATAATCGACCATACCTAGATCATTGGGGTCTAGGCCAAGACTTATGTTAATCAAGTGAGAAGGTGGCCAGGGGACATCATTCTCCCAAGCATGAGATACTACCCCCCAGCATGTGATGATGGAGGGTACTCATCAAGGAGGAATAATACCCCCTATATGGATGAGTTTGTGGAGTGCCATTATGTTCCAAATTTGCAAATAATGGATTCAAGTATTCAACACAATTGGCACAACATACTATAGAGGATAATGAGGAGATGTAGGGGCATATGTGCCCCCTAGTTTTGAATGGATGGATGGAGTATGATATGGGCATACCAGATGTATTTAGAGTAGTGGACTCCAAACAAATTTTGATGATGTGGTTCGCCATTTTTTTGTTGGGTTGTGTTATATTATTTCCACATAGTTAACAGGGGCTTTGAGGGGTACCCGTAACCCCACTTTATGGGGTCCGGGGCAGCGCGCCAGAAAATTTTGGTTTTGGACCCTATGTTAGGTTGGGCGGACCCACCTATGGTTTTGTGCATGATTTTCGCACATGTGTTTTGGATGTGATGGTTTTCGGTCCATGGTTTTGGACGCGATGATTTTCGGTCCATGGTATTGGATGCTTCGGCATGTATAAATATGTATTGTAACATTGAAAGGAATATAATGAAAAATCAAGCTAGTAGTCTCAATTTTGAGATCCAGTGGGAAATCTCTGTGTATATGTGTTTTATGTGTTATGCTCTCACATTTTTATTTTTCCTGTGATTTATAATTCGTATGTAGGTAATTTTCTGTACGGGGTTAAAACCTACATTTGGTATCAGAGCTGTTTTGGCTTCCAGGGGATGCCTTTGTTGCTGACGGGTTTCGCTCAGGCCTGTGGTAGACCCTGTTCAGTGGGAGATCTGCGAGATTGATTCTGGTGGTAAAAGAAGATGGTGAGCAGCGGAAAGATAGAGATTGAGAAGTTCAATGGTCAGAGTTTTGAGTTGTGGAAA
>APFE030791582.1:0-24076 GCA_000404065.3 Pinus taeda
AAGTTGTAGTTTACAATTTTAATTTTAGTGATTTATTTCATAAAAAAAATTAGTTTACATTTTCCAATAAATTGTAGAATAAAATAATGAAGCTAAATAAATCTAACAAACTTTTTGGAGGGAATATTTTTGGATGAAAATTTTCATTCTTTAAGCTATATAATATCTTTAGGAGACTCTCCATTTGTATCATTCAACATCTTCTATTTGAAAGGGATGGATTGTTTTGATAGTGAAGTTTCGATTTATACACCATCAAAATCTTCATCACGTAACAACTCTATCCATATTGATGAATAGAGAAAGAATTCTTCCACTATGAATAGAAAGTCAATTCTTCCACTTAGTTTTGATTCTAAGGACTATGAGAGCAACACTGATGAAAGAGGGGATGGAGAATTTCAAATAAATAAAGAGTCATAGATTCCACTTAGTCCTACTTCTAAGGAATATGAAAGCCAAAGTGATGAAGAGCATGATGGTGAAGTTCAAAAGAACGGTGTGTCATGATGTCCACTTAGTCCTAATTCTGAGGACTATGAGAGCAATAGTTTTGAAGAGCATGATAGTGAAGTTCAAAAGAATGGAGTGTCACGGTGTCCACTTAGTCCTAATTCTGAGGACTATGAGAGCAGCAGTTTTGAAGAGCATGATGGAAAATTTCAAAATAATGGAGTGTCACAGTGTCCACTTAGTCCTAATTCTAAGGACTATGAGAGCAGTAGTGATGAAGAGCATGATAATGAATTTCAAAAGAATGGAGTGTGAAAGTGTCCACTTAGTCCTAATTGTAAGGACTATGAGAGAAGTAATGATGAAAAGCATGATGTTGAATTTCAAAAGTATGGAGTGTCATGGTGTCTAGTTAGTCCTAATTCTAAGGACTGCACGAGCAGCAGTGATGAAGAGTGGGATGATGAATTTCAAAAGATTGGAGTGTCACAGTGCCACTTAGTCCTAATTCTGTGGATTATGAGAGCAATAGTTATGAAGAGCATGATGATGAATTTCAAAATAATGGAGTGTCACTGTGTCGTCTTAGTCCTAATTCTAAGGACTACGATAGCAGCAGTGATGAAGGACAGGATGATGCACTTAGTCCTAATTCTAATGAGTATAAAGGTAGCAGTAACAAAGGACAGGATGTAGCATCTTCAATAAGTAAACAGTCACATTTTCGATGTAGTCCTAATTCTATGGACTATGAGAGTAGCACTGACAATGCACATGAGGAAGAATATCCATTAAACATCAAGTCAGATTTTCCATTCAGTCCAAATTCTAAGGACTACGACAGTAGCACTGAAGAAGTAGAAGATGAAGAATATCCTCCATGTCAATATTTGAAAAGTAGAGCTGATCATAGTGTGGATAACATTCCTCTTAATGATGATGAAAAGCATTATACAAATGATGATCCAATGATGGAGATGTTGCCAAGAAATATTGTATTGAGTAGGAGCAGACATTTTCGTATCAATGCAAGTTGTTCTAGTTATACAAGGGATAGATCAGAATATCTAACGAGAAGAAGTTCTATCAGTGCTCTCATTTCAAGTGAATTTTTCCAAAAATATTGCTTGAAACATATGGATTTCAAATTTTCATTAGAAAGCAGGAAGAGATATTTGTCAATGAATAAAAGCATGCAAAATTCATATTTAGTTGGGTGCATGCAATCTACATTGTCAGGTTATGATTATCATATTGGGACTTTATTTATCTATGGAAAAGCTTTCAAAATGTTTCATACAATTGGGAATTTTTGTCTCTCGAGAATTCAAGAAAATTTGGAAAAGGATCCAACATTTTATTCAGAAGTACGTCATAAAAGACAGTTTGGGCCATTATCAAATACTGCAATGTCATGGATGAAAGATTTCTTTACAAAGCATGGAGGGTGTATGCCAAATAGAGGGACAATACATATTCCACATAATTTTTCAAGATGAGAAATCTACAACTTATACAAAGAATATGCAGAAGGTGCTGAGGGATATGGCCAGTTTATTACATATAAATATTTTGTGAAAGTATGGAAGAAAGAATTCAAAAATTTCCATATTCATAAGAAGACAAGGATGGGGATTTGTAGTACATGTGCTTCTCTAAAATAAAAAAGGGACAAATGTGAAGGGTCAGAAAGAGGTAAGCATTCATAACTTTAACTTTTAAAATTGTATAGTCATCAACTATGAAAATATATTTCTTAATGAATTTCTTTTATGTTGTGTAGATTTAATTGTCAAAGAACTTCAGGATCATCGTGAACAACAGAAAAATGAAAGGAAGAAGTTGTACAAGCATCGAAAGAAGTGTTATGATAATCCAAACAAATATTTGGGTTTGATAATTGATGGTATGGACCAGAAGAAAACACTTTTACCACATTTTGTTTGCACACCCAAAAATTTATAGGAGGAAAATTTTATTCAGTTTCACTTGGTCGGTTGTATGGTCTTCAATGGGAAAATGTTGCCAAGGGTGTACTTCACAGCTCCAAATCTTCATAATGATGCAAATCTTAGCATAACCATAATTCATGATGTGATTTCTCATTGGTATGGTACTCTTCTTGAAGTTTTGTATCTACAATAGGACAACACTTGCCATGAAAAAAAAAATCAAATTGTTTTTGGATATCTAAACATGCTTGTTGAATTGAGAATTTTTCAAAAGGTAAAAGTTGGTTTCCTTCTTGTTGGGCACACTGATGACCATAGTGATCAGATATTCAGTCATTTTTTAGTCATATTGAGGAGGAAGCAAGTTTGTAGCTTGCCATCACTAATTGAATGTCTTAAGAAATTATACATGCCAGAGCCTACTTTTGATGTGTTGGAAGAAACTGTTGACATGCGAAGGTTTATTATAGGATGGTATGGTGAGGGGAAATTCATTGAACAAATTAATGACATTAGCTTCCAACATCAATTTCGTATCAAAAAAATTGATGGAAAAACACTAATATGGGGCAAGAAGTATTCAACTACTGCAGAATGGGCACCATCATCACGTTTGCAATTTTTGAAGTTTGTTCCAGATCATCCAATATTTGCATCAAAAATATTGTTATTACAATCTGTTGGTGAAGTTCATAATGCACATAGACAAAATAGAGATATGAATTATTCAGATTGCCTGAAAGAAATTAAAAAATGTACTAGATATACATATGAGTACTTTGACATTGTTTATTTAGTTTGGTGGGAGTCATTTTTCAATAATCAAAGTGATATCATTTCAACAACAACAAATGAAGATATACCTTTGAAAAATCCATTTATTTGGCCACAAAATGTGTTAAATGAACATGAGGAAATAAACATTGTTGAACAACAACAATCTCAAGGTATTATTAATTCTTCAGAGGCAGAGGAAAGAGAGATGTATATTGGTTCCATAAGATCTTGTGCACAACGTGAAGCCATGGAAGACCTTTACAGGGGTTCAGTACATGATATTAAGGAGGGTTGCATGATTGCAGTGCTAGCAGATGGAGATCCCAATGGCTATCCATTCTGGGTTGCTAAAGTTATAAAGGTCTTTACAGAAAATGAGGATGTTACAAGTGTTGAAGTACATTGGTATGCCACAAATACACACCCATTCAATGTTGTGTATGTTAGAGACAGTAGTTGACAAAAAAATGACAGAAAGAGAAAAAGAAAGGGTACAAATATAATTCGCCACCACAAAGACATATTAAAATTGGAGGATGTTGACATACTTTTTTATGACTTCAATTTAACAAAGAGGGGAACTCTTCGCTTCAAGATGATAGAGATTCTGAAAAGGTTGTTACCAGAAGGAACAATGTTGAGATGGGAGTCTGCTGAAACCAGTCATAGATCTAGAAGAATTTTGAAACCTGAAGTGTTGGGCATGCATGCGGACTTAGATGGGGCAGTAGTTGATGAAAGAGAAGAATATGGAACATCTTCGTTAGCATCTAGTCACTCATCTGAAGATGTGAATTCTGATGGTGTGCAAAAAAATATGAGTGATTTTGAATAATTGTTTAAGACAGTTTATATAAATGATGTATGCATCATATATTGAAATAAAATTAATGATTTCCATATGGTGTTAAATGAGACGTTATGAGGCATTTTTATATTGTTGGATTATATGTCTTAGTTATGATAATTTTTATTGTTTAAAATATCTACAATTCAATATTAAATTAGAGATATAATGTATGTTTTATTCAATATACAAATAATGACTTTTGAATTCATTTAGTGATGTAATTCATTCATAATGTCATGGGTTTTTAATTTTATAGTTGAATAAAATTCAATTTCTTTTGTATCTAACATGTTATGGTTGAAAACATGTTGAATTTATACTTAGGAAAGAAAAATGATATTCTACCAGAAACATTAATGTGTTTTTTTCCTCATAAACATCTTTGTTTGGCACATAAAAATTTAGTTTTACTAACATTTTTTAAAAAGTTTGGAAATTGACCCTAAAAAAAAAGACCATTGTTCTAGTGTCATCACTTTCGTTTTAAAGCTATATTTTGCATGAAAATTTCGTAGTAAATTTCATAGTCACTGCCATTTTTAAAACATGTTCAAAATTGACCCCTAAAAAATAAAATCATCGTTCCAATATACACACCTTTCATTTTTAGCACTGCTTTTGATGTTTTTTCTGTGTTTTTTGGCCAGAGTTCCCGTTTTGAGTTTATAGTTCCCGTTTCAAAGTTTACATATATATCTAGAATCTATAACATTATGACCAAATAAATTACATGTAAAACAATATCCTTGAAAGAGACTTGAATACTTGGGAACCGATGATATTCTTACTGAGAGATTGTTTTCTTGAGGTTTTAATAATTTTATTTTGTAGTCAGCTGCAATGTGTCCAAATTTTTGACAAATAAAACACCCAATATAATTGACCAAGGGAGAGTATGAATTGTTCCTTCTTTGGAGATCTATAATTTTTCCATACCCATTCCTGGGAAATGATTTTCTTTGAAAATTCACTTTCCTTTATTGTTGGTTTTGTTTCTTATTTTATTCTTACTAGGGTTTTTAGAATTTTCTTTGATGTCCCTAAGACTTCCCACACATATCTATGAGCTAAATTATCTCTTCATTGTTTCATGAAAACCAAGGCTTGATTTAATGGAGTTAGACCTTTAACTGTTAAGAAGATATTCCAACATCTTAGCATTGTCTTCAAATCACAATTATTTTCCCTTTTCTACTAATTTACTTCTTAATGAGAATACCTCCATTTATAATTCCTCATTTCATTCCATTTTTATTTTAACTAATTACTTATTTCTTCAACCTTTTTTGCATCTTCTAGATTCCTTATTAACTCAATAATTTCCTTTTTAATCCCATGTTCTTGTTCTTAAAACACCCAGCTTAACTACTTATTCCATTCATTGGAATTTTCTATATCCGTTTTCATAGAGATGATCCGAGCTTCAAGTCCTTTTCAATGTTTTTTACTTTCATTAACTTGTTTAATCACTATTGCATTTTCTTCCAATTCATCCACATCATGATCCATGTTTTCTTATACCTACAACTTTCCCTTAATATCGTCTTCGTCTTGTGCTTCCTTTCCATAATCCCTTATATTTCCTTGTATCTATTAAACTGATTCATGAAGGAACTGCTCTGATTCTAGTTGTTAGAAATACTGAGAGGGAAGGGGGGTGGGGGGGGGCCATTGAAACAATATTTTGTGATAGTTCAACTATTACCCAGTTTTCATTGTTATTTACAATGTCAATTAAACCATCATTTAACTAGCATCACAATATGATAGCGTATCTAAGCATAAATAAATAACACATGTAAACCATGAGAAACATATAATCATAAATACATGTGAAGCATAATAACGCAACACATCAACGAAACAACATACACATCATCAGTAAATAAAGACACCAGATATTAGGAGGGAAACCCAATTGGGAAAAACCATCATTCTTGTTATCTTTGTCGTACATTGGCACGTGATTTTACTAATGTGAAAGATCCTACCCATTAGAATCTACCACCTCCAATTATGTCTCCAACTACTACTAGAAGGAATCTACCACTCCCTAATCAAATTCTCTGGCTACCACCAAAAGGAAGATATCACTCCCTTACTAAAGCCTTCGACCCTAAAAATATTGTGGGCCACGTTCCATATTCTTTCACACTAGATCCACCTACGAAAAGCTCATTTCTTATAGGCCATGTTTCATCCAATTTTCAAATTGGACCCAGATGCAACATTATGCTCATAAAAATTTCATACAAACAATATTTGTCTATAATGCCAATATGCTCACAAGTATTATTCATACAATCATCAAGACAATCAACATAAAAAAAAATAAACCAATAAATTTCTTTCTATAAGACAATCTGTCCACAATACATCACTATATAAAATCTTTGTATGCAAATACAAGTGAGTTATAAGGGTTTCTATGGGAAATGAGTGGGAAAATAAGTAATAAGTTGTAAGAAAGATAATGTTTCTTTGGTTCAACAGAAAATTCCTTCAACTTGATCAATAAACACTATTCTTTACCAATGTATATCCTTCATAACAGGTGCTTCCTTTATCCCTACTAGTTTTTACAATTTTCTTGTCAGGTGACTAGAATATAACAATAGGATATCATCATATCAAAATTCCCACTGTAATATCTAGAAATATTATATGGAAAGGAATTATAGCTTGCAAGACTTAAAAATAAGGCCCTCTATCGCCAAGAGTTAGGACCAAGTACTTCACCAATACATCAATGTTAACTAGAGCTCTATCAAAATAGTAATGTGGCAATGTGTTGAGGAGCTTCAATCCTTTAGGTGTTGAACCTAAGCACCCAAAACCAAATGCTACCACCTTGAGATGATTGAGTACCAAGATATTACAAAATTTGTGAATATTTGTAATGTGTCGGTATGATAATATGTTGAGGGAACTTAGCCCTTAGGTACTAACCCTAAGTTCCTTTATGACTGGGATTTTTATATAAAAAATATTAAAAAAATACATGATCCTTCCCCTTTTGTTAAAATTCCAATATGGTGATATGTGAAGGGAAATGATCCCTAAGGTACTAAACCTTAAGCCCCCTCATGACAAGATATATGGGTAGGATACAATATATTGGAATATCAAACAAAACGTGACTCTATGATTTTTTATTAATATGTCAATATGGTGACATGTCAAGGTCCTTACTGCTAAGGTGCTACACCCTAGCACCCTTATGACTAGGAGTTCTGATCACAAGCTTCTATATAATGGAATATTGGAAAAATCCATGAATATTCACTCTTTGTTAAAACAATGATATGTTGATATGTTGAGGGAACTTATCCCTCGTGTTCTATATATTAGCACCTTATGACCATGAGTTGTGTCTAGGCATTGAACGATGTCAGAATATTGATGATCTTCTAGATCCTATCTTATATAAAATCTTGATATGCTTAGGATCTATTGTAAAAACTATCTACTATTGATGATTTTTCGATTACATCAACTAATGGATATAGACACATAAAAACTATCTTTTCAAGGATTTTCCATTAATATAACCAATTTGAGGTTTCCCATAATATTTTTTACTTATTGTTTATTTCATGCTTTGACTTACCTTCTGAACCCTCTATTCATTCCTTAGTATATTATTCCCCTTTACCTCACTCCTTTACTCCTCTCCTATGTGCCTTTGATCGCTTGCTATAATCCAATCCACAAACTAGTGTTCTTATGAACTGTGTTATTTATACACACTGACTCATGCCCTTATTGAGGTGTTGTTGATATGATTTGTTTAAATCATATTATTTTTTAATACAACATATAAAAGCGTATTTCCTTAATATGTTAGGGTCTCTCTCCAACCTTTGTCCTCAATTACAATATTTCAACAATCTCCCCCTTTGTCATTGATCGTAGCCTTCAAAAAAGTTTAGAAAAATTGTGGAACTCCTCTTGTGTGCAAACTCTCCATGTTTGGAACTTAAATCCCTTTGTCCACGAACCTTACCTTTTTCTAGTGTTGTTTCCTACCATATTTGTTTAAGGGTGTTAAGGGGTTTCTTTCAGTATCTCTAGCTTAAAAAACAGTCAAGTTGATAAAATGGGCAAGTTTAGGCCATGGTGCCACAATAGGACCTATAGTACTAGAGCCCTCCTCTATGGAATACTCTGCCAAGTAAGAGCAGCGAGGTATAAAAAAGGAAAAATTAGAAAATTAATTCCATTTTGGTTAAATTTCGAGCATATCTCAGGCCATATCATCATTCCTCTCCACCCAGTAGACCCCCGAAAACACTTCACAGGGGGGGGGGGTAACTTATATGTTTGATAGAATGGAGAAACCCCCCAGGGTCGAATAGTCAAATGGGTGGGTCTTCCGATCCAACAAACCATATTAATTCTAGGGGGTCATAGTAGGATCCTTTCCCCCATTCTTTCACTCGTTGGAGGAAGGTCGGGACCACCCACCATATCATGAATCCGTCGACATTTCTTTTCAAGTGAGCAGTGAAGATAAAGGTAAAAAAACAATTTCTTCCCTCTAGCTCCCATCCACCTGTCACCTACCACTTTCCAATCTTCTTCCACCACATGTCCCATCAATGATGAGTCTTTGAGTAAACCAACAGAAATAACTTCATAAGTATAATTTTTTTTTTTCTGACAAAAGGTATGCTACCCGCAGAGTTAGGGTCTAAAGTGTAGTAAGACAACTCATCCACTTTGACAATTTTTCCCTTATGAGGAACTTGTATCATTCAAAACAGTGATGATACCACTATTGACATAGCAGAGGTCCAACTTTGACAAAGAAAAAGGTTGTAACATGGCTAAGTATCCAGGACTACAACTTCAATTGCAACCGTTTTTCCTTCTAGCTCTGTGGGAATATCGTTGAGGATCCCATATGGATGAAAACTTCTTCCATCAAATTAATGGTTGGAGAACCTAAATCTTTCCAAAAATCAATTTATCTAATGCACATAGAAGATCCTTCATCAATAACTATATGAGATACTCATTTAGTCTTAACAAAAACTGGAATTTGGATTTCCAGTTGATGAGGGAGTCTTAGGATATGAATATCAAGATCAAATATAATTAAGTTAGAATCCTATGGAAAAATAGCTTATATAGATGATAATAAAATATTTCATTGTGTCGGGCATGTTTGCAATACTTCCAGAGCTGACATTGCAGAAGGAGACATAGACAGATCTTCAACAATGTTATAATTTTGCACTAATTTAGCATGCAGGTTGAAAGCTGATTTTCGAAGCACACCTTTGGGAGGTGGTCGGATCATCATATCACAATTTTCCTTCTTGATCTGTAATGGTTGAGAAAGAGAAGGAGGAATTTAATTGGAAGGTTAGCCAGATGAGGTAGATTCATTTCCATTTTCAACAGGACACTTAGACCTCTAATCTTTAGATCTCATGACTACCTAAACTTCTTGCAAAGACATCATCAGGATATCTTGTGGTGTGCAAGAGGAAGATGTGTTATGAGAAACCATTTTTTTTCTTGAGAATGAAATGGATCCTTCAAAACAATGGGAGTTGCAGAACGTTTAATGAATTTAGAAACCCCTACCTATTGTGGGAATTCTTTCGTATAATGATCCTCATTTCAAATAAGGAAAGGATAATGAGGTTTTCACTTTTTGCAAGTAGGCTTAGATTTAGCAGGTTTCTCTTTTGGAGAATCATTTTTTTTTATTCACCTTTCCCCTTCTTCTTATTTTTAGTTGATTTTGTCTTTCCAATAGATGATTCTACAATGTTTATCTCAGAAATGGTTTCTAGAGGAAGGTTTTCAGTTGTTGTGTCATGTATGGCTAGAGTCTGATTATTTTTAAAAAATTTATTTTTTTCCTTAGATTGTTGGATAAAAGAACCTATAATGCCATCAAAGGCATTAGATCCTGATCCTGTAGGAGATGTGATAATGGCTTCACCCATAGGGAGAGGTAAATTCACGATTTTTTCATACAAAGTGCCAGATTGAGTGTAAAATAATTCTAAGTATTGGGTATGAGAAATTACTCACACTTCTGTGATGATACCTCCCTTGGAAATATCCTCCATGATAACGGGAAGAAGTGACTTTGTAAACCATTCAGCTAAAATTTGATCTGGAATGAAAACTTTGACTAAGCAATGTCTACGTCTCCATTCATGGATATGATCGAAGATGTGAGTTGACTTCAATTGTTTTAAAGAAGTCAATAGTTCAATACCAGTATCATAATGGATTGGTAGCCAAAATTGGATTAAAAATGTTGTTGCGATGGAGTTAAAGTTATGGAAAGAACAATGAGGTAGCTCAATGTACAATTTAGCTGTCAAATTGACTAAAGTTCACTTGAAAAGGCGTAGACGGATGGAATCATTGATTAAATAATTCGATGCACACTAAAGATGATATGTCATAACATGATTGGATGTACCCTCTCTTGATTTCCCTTCAAATTTAGGTATGTCACTTGGTAACTTGGTAGGAATCGCTACCCAAAAAGGATAATAATAAATAGGATTGTTACTTAATCGAGATAAATCGAGTACATCTAGCATTACAATAAATGGTAATTTCTAGCTAGGATCTCGCTCTAAAGTTTGAAATCCTTGCAGGTTAAGACCAACCTCTGGAGGCAGATATCCAAAATATCCAGAAATAGCCTGAGCAATTGGAATTGGAATTCCACCAGGGTAAATCAGGGTGAACCATACTGGGATGAGATTGAACAGGGACTTGATAAGTATGATCGGGGTATGGTTGACTCTAGAAAGGTTGAGCGTGACCCATTTAACCTAATTAATATTTCCTTTGCATAGTTTCACTTGCAAAGGTTGACCTTGAACAAATTGACTTTGAATGAATTGACCTTGAAAAGGTGGGTTTTGGAATGTTTGGCCTTGATAAGGCAGACTTTGAAAAACTTGTCCTTAGAAAGGTGGAACCTAGTAAGCTTGACCTTTAAAAGGTATATTCACGGTGTCGGTAATGGGTTTCCCAATAGGAATATGTGCTATAAACTGGACTGTAGGAATAGTTTGATAAATAGAAGCCTACAGATTACCTTAGTAGTTTGAGGAACATATTTAAGGGGTTACTAGAATAGTCCTTTGTGATACTCCTAAAATAGGTGGATGAGAAGAACTTGGAACCAACTTTGAGACAATTGTTTGTACATGGGTCTATGGCAAACTCTAAACAGGTCATTGAATTGGTTGTTGAACATGTGCTTGAGGAATTCCTTGAGAAGACTGATGGACAGGTACAACAGTGCCTAGACTAGGTATCTAAGGTATTGCTTGTCCAGTTGGTTGAACAGGTTGATAAAGTGGCACTTGTGGAACACTTGGACGATACTATTGACTAATGGCATGATTCCAAATTGTGCTCATCCAAGGATAAGGAGTACCAATTAAATGTTGATTTATAGTCGGTTGACCTCGGTAAGGTTGAGGTATTTGACCATAGGTTCTGGTAAAATATTGGCCCACAACAATACGTTGTCCTCCAGGTGGAAAATAAGTTGGTTTCCCCACAAGCTAGTAATAAAAATTAGTTGGGCTTACTTGAGGGTTACTTGAATTACGGACACCATACAAATCTGTTTATTTGATGCTGTAAATGCTTTAATTATGGAAGTCATGCTCTAATCAATAGATGTAAATAAACCAAATGACCAAGTATAAGGTTGAAGAGAAGAAGCAACGCCTAAAAAAGTTCTAGTAAGTGACTAGTATCTAGGAGGAATTGATGGACCACCATACAATAGTAACTTCGGGGACCTGGTAAACATGCATGAATCAATAGGTTCACTCCAAATAGGAATTTATGACATAGTTATTTGGGGTGAATAAAAAGGAATGTGTGGTGGTGACAAATTATAACCTAAAAAACTCAAGTCATAGAATACCAAGGGTCAGGTCAGAAAGGAGAGAAAGGAACTATTGGGTGAAAAGTATTAGTATTAGTAAATGGAGAATGAGGTGTCTTTGTTTCTTCGATAACAACTTCAATGCTAATTAACCCAAGGGGTAATTCAGTTGTTACTATTAGCTTCCTTCGAGGTGACGGTGGCCCAGGAATAGGAGATAAAACAACCGAAGGTGATTCATGTTGAAAAATTTCAGATTCAGGATGTTCTATGTTTGGTTCGGTAAGTTTAGTGTCTAAAAATTCACTAATGTTAGATTCAGTGTGAACTACTCTAGTAATATCTCAACTAGAGTGAAGTAAGCCTGATTATACTTCCTGTGTTGGATTCAATTTGGTTTCTATTGTCTTAGATTGTAGAATTATTGATGTTTCAAGTTCATTTGAGGATTTTGATCCTCTTGACTTTGACCTTTCTGTTTTTATCTTTTCCAACTGACTTGGTGTATATTTAGGAGGTTGGACTCACATTCTATGTGATTGTCTTGGTGATTTAGCTAGGATTAAAATTTATCACAAAATTAAACAATATTCACAATCTAGTCCTAAGGTATCTAAAACATAAAAACAAACAATTAACACAC
Source organism: Pinus taeda (assembly GCA_000404065.3). Taxonomy (NCBI): domain Eukaryota; kingdom Viridiplantae; phylum Streptophyta; class Pinopsida; order Pinales; family Pinaceae; genus Pinus; species Pinus taeda. Next base: position 12,564 of record APFE030791582.1, read on the forward strand.
ACTAAAAAATATAAGGATTCAAACCATGGAAACAAGATTTTCACAAGGAAATCACTAGTTGGTAATGAAATCCAACATTGCAGAAATTGAAGTGAAAAATAGTTGTATATATGAGCGAGTGGAACTAGTTACACTGAAAACCTACTTAATGAAATGATCTGATGCAAGTAACTTCGCTTATGCCATATCGAGCAAATGTTTCCCACCAAAAATTCCAAGTGAGTCTATTCAACATCCATTTTAGGTACAGTAGGAAAATCCCTCTACCATCACCTCGGGTAATAGCCCTAGGATTATGGTTACTAAGGTTACCAGCTACAAGAATTCTACCTGGGGGGACAGTCGTAGATTGCACATACATGCAAGGAAAGGGTAACAAAGCTCAATCCCCTTGAAATCTCCTTAACATGGTTAATTGGAGGTTTACTTTCAAGTGACCTCATGTACCTTTTGGCACTATTGTAATAGATGTAAAGCACTCTACCACAACCAATGAAGTGTGTACAATCACTTCACCAGGTCTGATATGATCTTATACTTGATTCCTTTATAATGGGAGCTTCCCATATCAAAACTGAAATAACTATATTTATCTCCCTATCACAAGATTCTAGTGTTTGTCTACAACTTTGGAAAGTTTACTCACCTACCTATTCCAAATCCCCACACTTAATCTATTGTAGGTGGAAAATAAACCTAAGAATAAAAATTTCTAAATTGAATTTAATAGTTGGTATTATGAAAAGGTATGGGATGTGAAACTTTGATGAAATTATGACTTGACGCAATCCTAATGCAATAAAAATGATGATATGATCTTTTTGTCTCAGTGAAAATCTATTTAAGGCAAGGAAGAGTTTTTGACTTTTTTCAATTGAAATATAAACAGAAACTCAAAATCCCATTATAAAATTTTCCCTAAAATAAAACTAACAAATTTCAAATCACTTGAATATTGAAAATAATTTCAAATCTTCACTTTGCCCAATAATACTAGTAAACAAAAAATCTTTCTTTTCATATAAGCAGTCAAAAATTTGAACAATGTAATAAGAAACCAATGATGACTAAAAATTAACTTTTGTTTAATTGAATGCTACAACTTTGCTTGTATTCATTAATTTATTTCATAAACTGTTCCACCAAATAGTAGAAAATGATTTTTCATTCCAAAACTAGTATACGAAGGATTTTCATAAACCAAACCTAATACTGTAAATCATTCACTTTAGCATTCACAATAATATTTCGTGAAAGAGGAATATGGACTTAAATCTTGATTTAATTGACAGAAGAAAGATATACATTCACTTCAACGGGACCAACAAATCTATTTCTTAATTGGTCAACTGTTGGCAAGGCAAGACTCAACCCTAATTTCTAAAACAAGACCAATCACAAGAAAAATACCAAAATAACATTCCATCTGACTGACAAATAACCAAAGAAGATTATAGCAGGTGTAAAACAACAGGAAGAAACAAAAATTTTGGATTTGATAAGGAAACATATGAGTTTTTAAAAAGTTATGGGCATGTGCGCGGGATTTGGAGTAAACCAGTGTGCATGCACTCTGTTTCTAAAGGGTAAGTGCACAAATCTATGTATTGTGCCTAAAGCAAAAGTGAAAACACCGAAGTATTTCAAGAAAATAAAAATAAACCAAATTCAACACAAAATCCAAATTTGTAAACTTTCCAAACACTTAAGTAAGGCTTGTGCAACAGGTTGAAAAGATCAAACAAGGAAAAATACAAAGATTGAAACGATTCCCCAATGGAGTCGCCAATTTGTTATATGGAAAAATCCCTCTTGTAGACAAGAGCGATATCCCTAGGCTTCTAAGAACCCTAGTAAAAAACACATAATAACTGCTACCTTTCTCTAATTTCTAATCATGAAATCAATAGAATCAAAGAGACCTCTTACTAGTTTAGCGAACTGATTATTGAAGTCCCTCAAAGATTTCAATCACTCACTCTTTGATGCTCCAAATTTCCTCTCATCTCTCCTAACAGCTTATCCACAACATTTTGAAAGAGATTTTCAAAGATAGAGACAAAAAATATTTATAAGCATACAACATATAATTAAAGAGATAATGAAATAATTAACCAACTATACATGTGAAGTGATCAATTTTGCAACCAAAACTCATGTAGGTGATCTAGGAAATATAAAAATCAAATCAATAAATATGTAACTGAGAAATAAAAATTTCTTATATTCATAAAAATAGAGAAAATCCTTACAACCATGTAACCTTGATGTAGCAATTAATTTCTGCAATATGCAACCCTGTCCCTTGCAAGACAAGCCTTCCAACCTAATCTCAACACCATAAACCTACTTCCAACAATCCTCTCTCAAACCTATAATGGTTTTATAGGCCAAGGATGAGAATTTATGGATCCATTCTCCAAGGGATGAGATCCACTATTAGTGGGATAGAGGTTCCACAAATGAATGAGAGTTATTCCATTCGAAGCTTGTTGGTTGGGATAGATGTTACCATCAATGCTTCTAGACTTTAATTTTTATTTTTACGTACTTCAATTCATTTGACAGGTCACAGTGGATGATAGTGCGTACTTCTATGTAGATAATGATGATCTTCCTTATGTATGCACAGGGGAAGCACTGGAGTGAAATAGAGGAATGGGAAAGAATCATAAATCTGGGTCTCGCCAAAGTGCTTTCTTTTTCAATGTAGCTTCGGGCGGGAGCAATAGTGGAATCAACTAGGTAATTGCGAACATAGCCAAAATCAAGGTTTTGTACCATAGGATCTAGAAATTCCACCTTTTTTGGGATGATTTAGTTTCAAAGTCTATAGGGTAATGCTTTGAAACACATGTGTGGATAGAAAGAGATCCAAACCAATGGTCTTTGCACCAATCAAACTATGTGTCGAGTTCATCATGAGTAACCACTATTTACTCTTGTTATTGTGGTCCCCTTTGTGCCTTTTTCATGTGGCATCATCATTGAGTAACCCTTGTTTAAAGAATCAAATATTAGTCATATTTATGCCCCACAGAGACTGTTCAGAGTCCCATTGACCCCTGTTACAATATATCATCCCCTCCATGTGTCACATTCATCCCGTATTTCCTTGATTTGGCCACCAACTATCCTAATCTATCTTTGAAAAACCTTTATCTAAGTAATTAACCATCCCCTACAAAATTATGTTAGTCGTTTCCAGGTCAACCTTGCATACATTTCTTTGATAAGGGAAGTCATAAGTTTACCCCTCATTCCCCATTATTCCCCCTAGTGTTAGTCTCTATCAGTCATGTTGCTATGTTCCTCATGCCTTTTCTAAGGAATACTCATTTCCTTCTCTAATGATCCCTCCCGCATTGACTCCAAACCATTTATTCCAAGAGATTGGTCTAGAGGGTAGTGTACCTTGGTTCCAGCCTTCATTATTGTTCATTTCCTTATATCAAGCAAAGGGAATCATCATTTCCCTTTGACTTGGTTGTTTCTCACGTGCTTGACTCTACTGCATTATTGCATGATCGAGAATTGTACACTTGATGGTACAGTGATCCAACAAATTGTCCCAGCATTCACCGAGTGTGTGTGAGATTTTCCAGACCTCATGAGGGGGTATCTCCTTGAATTCCTAGCAGTTAGTAGTTCATGATCCAATCTCGTATAATGTTCAGTATATTTGACTGAACCTATTTCATCTGATAAAAGAGCCCACAACAAGAGCCCCTCCTTCAGAAGGTTAATTCAGATCTTTAGAGCCCTTTCCTATTCAACAAAGGTTCTTTCATATCATCTTAGGGGTATTTCATCCTATGTACTAAGTTCAACGTTGTTCATTGTATCAGTCATTGTATCAGTCATTGCCTCTATCTTCTAGGAACATATGTGTGTGGGACTCTTTGTATCATTGTATCATTTTTTATCCCATTGATTCTAGCACACTATGTATCAAGTATTATGTTTCTTAGACCCACATTGTTGGGCATGCCATTATTCATTGTACTAAGTTATCTCGGTGGGTATGTGTATGCCTCCACCACCTCATTGAGATCATGTGCACACCATAAAGGAGAGTTCTCAACTAAAAAGTATGTCTTTCCTCCTCTATTTATGTCTCTACCAACTCATTGAGATCATGTACACACCATAAAGGAGACTTCTCATCTAAAAAGTAGGTCTATGGCTCCCCTTCAATGTCTCATGAAAGTTAATCTACAATGTATTTTGCTCATACGATGTGCTCCTCACACTTATATTTTGGGAGGGAATCTGTTCTCACTTCTTGTAGTGGAGCAAACCACCCTCCAAAATATTGCCTTATATTTTCTTTGGAGCCTCCCTACCAACCATCCTTAGTAGTATTTCTTGCATTTTCAAGTACATAGGATTCAGCTAAGTTTCAGTGGCTTGCCAACCTATGCATGTCAACTTGATAGTCTCCCATCATAGGTTGCAATTCCAGACTTAGGTAATTTTCTAGTTGAGAGGTTCACTCAGAATATTGTTCAATTCTGTGGGGGAACCAACTTTCCCTCTAGAAATTGCACAATCCTATTGCGTTTTCTGTTGGGATCCAAAATTTTGCAATCCAAACAGGCAGCCCTCCCTCAGAAAATTGCGCAATCCAACCATTCATTGGGCTTTAGCCTAGAAATTACACAAATCTGGGAGGCAATGACCTATTGACCCCATAAATTATGCAATTCCTGAGGGACATCCAGCCTAGAAACTACACAGATCCCTTTCCTAGGCCTACAGGTTGCTACATGTGCCTTCAGGTTCATCAGTTCCCTCGAGGACTGAGCAATCATGATTTTCATGCAGGGTGGTGTTTCCTAAAATAGCAAAAAGAAACATGCAAAAAGAATCCCTAAATTTTAGGGATCTATTTTTAGAAATTGGAGGTTACATGCAAAGATTTTTTTAGAAAATTTCATCCAAGTATCACATTTTACTAGATTTGAGGCATGCGCATCATAAGCCTCAAACTTTCAATGTCGTAGAGATCATTCCCCACATTGATCTTGTAGCTCTGACATCCCACATTGCATCTTGGAGTATTTGGAAAATTTAGCTCAGCCTTTTTAGGTAAGTCTGGTTTTCATGTCTTATGTTTCATTTCTATCGCTTTCTGTATTTCGCTTTGTGTAAGTGTTGTTTTCTTGATTTAAATGAACATTTGTTTTTGTTTTGATGCATGTGATCGTGTAGAAGCATTGTTTTAGTTTTTCATTGAATTTCACTACTGTCGCATTCATGAAACTGTTTCTACACTCACGGTCATTTTTATGGTGAATCGCTTCACACACATTCTTGTTTTCTCATTTTGTGAATCCTTCACTCAATGTTTTCATGCATTATCATTCACTCTTGTTTACACGTGTTCTCACCATGCATTCTAACCTTCTCATGTTTTCAGTCACCTATCGGTGGGTCTGGGTTGCCTTGGCCCAAAACTTGCCTTCCCCATCTAGCAAGCACATTTCTAAGAATGAAGGTTCTACCTTCCTCCCAGAAAATGCACAAATATGGCCACCACTAGCCTCTATCCTGGCATTGTGCAATTTTGGGAGGTAGTTCCTTGTTGGACTGAGAAATTGTGCAATGCAGTTTACTGGTTTGCATGTCACTGCTGAGTAAAATTGCACATTGCGGAGTTTCAGTCCTTACTAGACTAGGCTAGACTATGCATTGTGCAGTTCTAGTAGTTATTCAACCTCCTGATATCTCAGACTATGCCTTGCAAGTTTTGGTAGTAAGTCTCCTAGCCTCCCTGTGGAAATTGTGAAATCTTCACAATCATTCATATAGGTATGCTGCAAGCTAGTCCTCAAGTTTGTTTTGGTTTTCAACTCACGTATCACTTGCCAAGAGTGTTATTATTTCTCCAGGTATCATAAGCATTTTTCTTTGAGCGCACAACTGTAGATGTAGTTGAGTGAGTGTCTATGAGCTTGCCTATCTATGAAGACACCAAGTTGTTCATAGAAAATGATAGAAAGATAAAATGGTCATGACATCATGGAGAATAGCACCATCAGCAACAGAAAGGGGTACTAGACCTGTGCATGCCAAAGGTAAGAGGAAAGTTGTTAACAACGCAGAGGTAGAATAGGGAGTAATTAACTCTCCAAGATAGTTAAAACAAACAAGTAGATACATCTTGTGGTAGGAAATAAATCCAATTGTAATTGATACATTCTGAGAAGATTCTCTTAAAGAATTCAATGACGAGATCATGTCCAAACCTTTGAGACAATCAATTTTGTTTCATTAGGAAAGATAGAAAATGTGTGCGTATTATAAACGGTAAACCTCAGATTAACCATTGTCGAGGAGCCTGGAGTCACTTGTTGGTAAACCTTAGATTGACCATGTCGAGGAGCCTTCAAGGGGATTGAGCTTTGTTACTCTGCCCTTGCACGTAGATCGAATCGTAGACTATTCCCCCAGTTGTATTTGTTCTTGTTGGTAACCTTAGTGTCCATAAACTTAAGATTATTTCCTAAGGTGATGGTGAAGGAAGGATCTCAACACACCTGGAGAAAATGTCGACTAGAGTCACTTGGACTCTCTGGGGGGTTCTCTTCACTCGAGATGGTTTTGTGAAGAAACTTGTGCCAATCTATTTCATTAAGTAGGTTGTCAAGGTAACTGTTCCAATCGCATTTTTTTGTATTAAACTTCTACTAAGTTGGATTTCATAACCAACTAGTGTTTTTAGTATGGGAAGTTACTGTTTCTGTGTGGTTTAAACTCTTAGATTTTTTAGGTGTCCAATTTAGTTGTTTGTTTCTTTAGAGGCTTTAGGTGCTTTTACTGAAATTTTCTTTGTTTGCGTGTGATTATTTTCATCCTACACCAAGAGGTTATTATCCTTCATTGATCATGTCAAGACAGTCATCTATGTTTTCCCAATCACTGGAAACATTTTTATACGGCAGTCCTTATGTTTCTTAAGGGTACCAATCACTCTCTGGTACTTTTTCAGGAGCAACTCCTTGACCAACTGAACATCAGTTATCATCTAGTAGTAATGGAACTCAAATATTGAATGCAGAGAAGATCCTTATGATGTCTGGTAGTATTCCAAATCCTCAACCCCAAGGTAGTCAGTTACCGCCTAGGGGGAAACCCCAAGGTAGTCAGTTACTGCTTAAGGGGCAACCTCAAGGTAGTCAGTTACCGCTTTGGGGGCAACCTAAAGGTAGTCAGTTATCGCCTGGGGGGCAACCTCAAGGATAGTACATATCTTCATGACAATACATACCTTTAGGATAGTACATACCCCCAGGTCAACCCCAAACTCAGTATATTCCTTAGGATGCTTATCAACCCCAGATTCAGTACGTGCCCTAGGGTTATCAACCTCAAGGTCAGTATAAAACTCAAGGTTTCTAACCACCTTCTGGTCAATCATTTTTACAAGGAGATGGAAATGTACCGCTTAATTATCAGCCCTACGTTCAACCAGGTTATGGTCCTCCATATGCACAACCTTTTATGGGTCCATATTCCAGAATGAACATGTTTTGGGATCCGTCTCAAACTCAACAAGCTCTGTAACCTAATGTGTAGTTACTTAATAAACCTAGACAACCTTTAGTTTATGGTCCAATGCAACAACCTATCCAGCCTACCGTTCAAACCCTTGCACCTGGTTTAGTTCAGTAGCCTGGGCCTAGCACATCTCAGACTCTGCCTCAAACTACGACAATTACTGCAGCTTTTGTTCAACCTACCACACCTGTTTCTAGAGTATCTGTAGCTCTGGTTTCTACTATCCCTACATCAATGCAAACTCCTGAAGTCTCTGTGCCACAGTTAGGACCTACAGTTCAGACTTCGGTCCAAATGCCTGTAGGATAAGCTAGTACAAGTACAATTGCCATAAGTCAACCACAATTCACCTATCAATCATACCAGGGACAATATTAATTAGGTCTTACTATACAAAACCCAGTTTATCAGTATCAACCATATCCTAGCTATACTTATAAACAACCTCAACAACCTCAGTTTGGTCCAGCTAATCCTCGTTTCCTAGGAGGTTATAGCATTCCTAATGCAAATACAATTACTGGTTATCCTAGATATCCTCCTCTTGGAGCTAGTCTCATTACTCAAAGTTTTCGTGACCCTAACCATAAGTTACCATTTATTGCAACTTTGGATTTACTTGATTTGTCGTGCCTTATGAACGATCTAATTTACTATCTTTCGTATTGGCCGCCAATGCCTAGTAAGTTGCCCAGTGATATCCCAAAATTCAACGGTAAGTTAAGAGAGGATCCGTCAAAAAAAGTCATGACTTATCACCTCTGGTGTGTATCTAATTCAATCATTGATGATTCAATTCGTTTGCATCTTTTTCAACGAACTCTTATTGGTCTTGCTGCCAAATGGTACATTGAGTTACCATGAGCCTCTTTCTATAATTTCAATCAGTTAGCCACTACTTTCTTAACTCATTTTCAGTTTCCTGTCAAATACAACAATGGCACGAAACTGTTAACTTCACTAAAACAATCCACGTCCACATATAATTCTGATCATATTCATGAATGGCGATGTAGAAGGCGTTTAGTGAAAGTTTTCATTTTGGATCAAATTTTGGTAGAATGGTTCATTAAATAATTGTTACCTAAGATCATTGAAGATGTAGCTAAGGGAGGAGTTGTCACTGAAGAGAAAGTCATTCCTCAGGCTTAGTACCTTGACCTTGTCTATATGTAGTCAGGTACTTTACATGAAAAAGTCCCTGATCTTCCAAAACACGGACAAACAACTACAGCTCCTTCAGGATCTCATGCCGCTGATGGTATGATTGGTTCAGTTAGTACTAAAAGTAAGAATAAATCTTCAAAAAATTCTTCTCCTATAATAACTTTACTTTATTCCCCGAAAGGAGATTCTTCCGCTGAAGTTTCTGCCGACGTTCAGGTCGTATAATCATCTACGACCAAATCATAATCTGATAGTAAAGAGAAGGGGAAGAAGAAAAACAAACAAAATTCAAAAGATAAAATGGATAAAAATGAATCTACTGACAAAAAATGGAAACCTCGCTATCCTTGTTTCATTTGAGATGACGATCATTTGACCAAAGAATGCCCACATTGAGTAGAGGTTTCAAAAATCGTTAAAGGTTCTCAAATACCTGCTATCTTGAAGGATCCTTTTCCTCCTCATTTGTTCTTCCTCGAATGCCTCAGAAGAACCCATTATCATGATGTCTCATGTCAAGATTTTGACGAGGTTGCAAGATTATGGTAGTAAAAATCCTGTTGGTGGTAAAGAAGCAGAATATTCTAATTCAAACACACCAACTACACCTCCTCCTAGTTCTCATCCACTACATATCAAGAAACCAAACCCTGAATTAGTAATCAAACCGCCTGTTAAAAGTATATTTTGGAAATCAAATTTCAATCCACATGCGAGAGCTGCTCAAAATTATAACAATGTTGAACACTTAGCTATTTCCCCTTCAGCAATGTCAGCTTTGGAAGTGCTGCAATCATGCCTAGCACAACGTAAATTACTATTCTCTGCTATAGGAACTGTCGATATTCAGGATTCAAACCTAGTAATATTTGATTTAGAGAATAGTACACCCTGCCTACCTCATCAAATTGCTTTCTAGATTCTAGTTTTAGTCAAAAACAGACCTTGCTTTCAGACTGTGATTGATGAAGGGGCTTCTACATGTATTATGTTGATCTAGTGTTGGAAATTGCTTCGTTCTCCCACACTCAATCAGTCTTCAACAATTCTAAAGGCTTTTGATGGTCGAGGGTTCCATCCTTTTGGAATTTTGTATGGTTTACTTATAGGGGTCGAAGGCAAAACCATAAATCTAGATGTGGAAGTGGTTGATGCCCCTTTAGATTACAAGCTTCTCTTGGGTCACAATTGGTCTTATGCTATGACTGCTATTGTTTCATCATTCTTTCAACTTATCATGTTTCATCATAACGGAAAGATCATTACGATAGACCAGCTGAATTATTTCTCGACCGACCCAGCGTCTACATATAGTATTCAACACATCGGTAAAATGATTATCCCTTACAAGGATGTTGGTGTAGGTTTGATTAAAGATTCTGGTTTACTAGGAACTTTTTTCCTCCCCTCCTCCTAACGTATTGCCTTCTATTAGAAATATTCATATTATTTCATTGGATATTGTTACTTTTGATGATCCTTGGATTGTACCTTCTAATTCTAAGGTGGGTTCATTGCCTTTGAGTCCCTTTGAAATTGCATATCAAGTTGTATAGTCGTTTTCTGATTCCTGATCAAGGTCGAGGATAGTTTGCTCCTATCTCAACCTCGTTAAAAAATGAAACCAGGAGTCCTAAGGATAGTTTGCTCCTGTGTCAAACTCGTTAAAAAATGAAACCAGGAGCCCCAAAGATAGTTTGTTCCCGTGTCAACCTCGTTAAAAAATGAAACCAAGAGTCTTGAGGATAGTTTGTTCCTGTGTCAACCTCGTTAAAAAATGAAACCAAGTGTCTCGAGGATAGTTTGTTCCTATGTCAACCTCATTAGAAAATGAAACCAGGAGTCCTAAGGATAGTTTTCTCTTGTGTCAACCTCGTTAAAAAATGAAACTGGGTGTCTGGACGATAGTTCCTTGTCTTGTGTCAAGCTCGTTAAAAAATGAAACAAGGAGTCTTGAGGAAAGTTCTTGATCTTGTGTCAACCTTGTTAAAAAATGAAACAAGGGTTATGAGGATAGTTGTTTTACTGTGTCAACCTCAATAAAAAATGAAACAACTCCCTCAAAAGTGAACCTTCATTCCATCCACCTCATTGAATGTAATGAATCTTGGGGGGCATGTACCTCGTTTTGAGGCATTATGTTGGGGGCACGCGAACTTATAACAAGCATAGTTTTTCGTTTCAAGCTTGTGTAAACATGAAACCACATCCAAGCAACGTTCTCCATGGTTCAAGCTTGTGCAAAAATGAACCCATACCCGATTTACATCTCGTGATTGTCATTTTTATCCGTTAAATTCTGCTAGATGAGCCCTGGTCGTTTTATTCCATCGCCACCATCTGTTTGGCCGATTATATGCTTTCACTTGGTTGTTTTTTCTTTCCTGAGGGACCACAAAGATGAGTGGTTTTATTAGCCAGCCTCTTAACCATTACATGTTTTGAGTAGTTCCACCATTGCCGGAACTAGTTGCTACCCTTTATACTACTCATTCCTCTAGGACGCGTCTTCTTTAAGCTCTTTTTTGACTCATGAAATATGAAAATATTGCCAATTTTTTCCCTTTTTGACTCATTAAACGAGCTAAAAAGGTGCTCCACCTTCAGCTCTTTTCTAACCATAAAAACATGAAAATATCGCCAGACTTTTGTCGTTTCAGGTTCGATACTAGTTATGAAACGACGTGTCTTCAATCACTTTTCTACTTTTTTGGATCGAGGCCACTAATTATGAAACGTACTCCTTGATCGTAATGGTCAAGTCGTTCTCTCGAGTATTATTT
>APFE030791582.1:36648-54043 GCA_000404065.3 Pinus taeda
GACCTCAACTGGTCTTGATATGATGAGTCAAATTTGGTACTCAATTCCCAACAAATATCCTCACAAGGATTGCTTAAAACTCTCAAGACTTCTATCTACTCAATGTTGCCTTAGCTCTGTAGGTCAGCTCGGCGCTCTGTTCTCTGCTTCTTGCTTCACTCTCAATTTTGTCTTCTCTGTCTCATTGTCTCCTTGTCTTTGTTCTCTGTCTGTTCATGGCTTAAAGCCAATCCATCTCATGATTGTTCGCTTCCTTTTCCATCTCTTCAGATTGACTGCCTCTGTTTGCTTGGAATTCCCTACCTCTGCATCATCGCCACTGTGTAACCTTTCATAGCGAGGTGGCCACTTGTCCTCTCATGAACTAAGTGCCAGCTCTTCCTCAAATGGTTCATTATTTTGGTTACTTTGTGAAATGATTCATCTACCAGCTCAGTAGTCAACTCAGAATTCAAATCATTATGTGTTGTAGCTTAATTCTCCCTCCAAATCTAGTCTCCCATCAAGTGTAATCTTCGACGTTAGATCTAGGGCCTCCAGATCCTATGGTTATCACTCTTATCATGTGGTTGACTTTCTTGAACATTAGCCCATGATGAGAGTGGTTTTCTCACTCATCCATTGGACATGCATCATCTAACATATGGAATCGTTGGGTCCTATGACAAACCCGCTTACTGCCCAAAACACCTCCGATATTCCACAAGTTTTGGAGCGTGGGACCCACCTTCAGTTTTAGCACTTTTCCGACGATTTTTTGGTTTCCTTTGTGACTGAACACTCAGAGCTTTTCCTTCTCGAGGGGTTTTTCGACGCTAATCACACATTAGAAATGGCCTCAATTTTCTGATTTGGATTTCCCAATTGCTAGTTTGCACCACTGCGCAGTCTCCATGGGCTTCTGTCAGTGCGCTTTAACCGAGGTCCTCGTTGTTCCATGCTGGTTACAAACTACCACTGTGCAGAGGTCTTCCTAATAGCTCGTCATTCACAAGATTTTGAAGTTTGTCATGATTTCAAATAGTGATAGAACTCTAATAATTTTCAAGGATCCAATTCGGATCACGACCTTCCCACTAAAAAAACTTTTAGACCACCAAAAGTTGGTTTTCAAGCATTGACTAAGTGAGGGTATAGTTGTCTCACTTGTCCAATATCTATCCACTTTGCACTACCTGGCTTTGAACCCTTGAGCCCAACTTTGAGGTACTCAACATCTCCCGAGTGCTTTGTCCTCTCCTTCCTATCCAGAACTGTGTCTTCCTACATTTCATTAAGATATTCAGGTAGCAGGTCATAAATAGAAGGAAATTGACTCTCTTCGTTAGGATATTCAATTAATGAAGGTTCAAATAATCTCAAGCTGTTTGCATTTACAACTGAGTAGATGTGCATGTAAGCTAGTAGATCAAGGCAAAAATCTCTCACCAATTTTCTCAAGTATCTTTAAAGGTCCATACCTGATAGGCTTTATATTTTTACCTTCACCTTACATCCTGTCCTTGTTGATATACAGCCAGACTCGATCACCAACTTGGAAACTATGCTCCATCCGATGTTTGTCATGCCTTGCCTAGCTCTTTTCCAGCTATTCCTATACTGCTTGGTGGATCTCTTGGATTTTTTCAATGAACCTAGTTGCCCTGTCCACATCGCTATGTCCCTCAACCACTGTGTCTTTACCAAAGACAAAATCCAAAGGAGACCTTGGTGTGAAACCAGAATAGGTCTCAAAAGAAGATCTCTTTGTAGAATAATGTTTGGCTTAGTTGTAAGCATGCTGCACGTAACACAAATGTTCATCCCAAAGCTTGGGATGTTTGCTATAATATCCTTTGAGCAACTGGATCATTGTCATATTGACTACTTCTGTATGGCCATCGGTTTGTGGATGGAAAGTTGTGCTTTTCTTTAGTTTGGTGTCCATCAGTTCCCAAAGACTCGACCAAAACTTTCCCACAAATTGGGTATCTCGCTCAGATACAATGGAAGTGGGTAATCCAAAATGAACCCATACATGCTGAAAGAATAGTTTTGCAGTTTGTTCAACTGTAATTTGTTTATTACAAGGCATCAAAATACACATTTTGCTGAACCTATCCACAACAACATATAGATAATCATGACCTTTCCTAGATTTAGGCAGTCCTCCAACAAAGTCCATGGAAACACTTTCCCAAGGATGAAAAGGAACTAGTAATGGAGTGTACAAGCCTAGTTTTCTATTGTTGGGCTTGCTTTTAGCACACATAGTACACCTTCTCACATATCAAGAAATTGTCTCATTCATTTTTGGCTAATAACAAAATCTTTGCAGTTGTGCAACTATTTTACTTACACTAAAGTGACCTAATATTAGAGAAGTGTGTGCTTCTCGAATTATCTTTACTCTTTCAGTTTGTGGAATGCATAACTTCCCACAATGATATAGGAGCCGGTCCTTTACATAATAATCCAATTCTTCTACTTGTTTGCCTTGACTTAAAGTTGCATATACATCCCTAAAGTCTATATCTTGAACATATTGTTCAATGTAGCTCTCACGAACACAAAATTATGCTTAAGTATAGTAGATGCATCTATAATAGGTCTAGATAACTTATCTACAACTTCATTGTGTATGCCCTTTTTATATCTGATGACTAAATGAAACTGTTGTAGAAAACCCATCCATCTATAATGTCTTGATTGCTGCAACTTAGTTTGGGAGTGTAGATATTAAAGTGGTTGATGATTAATATGTATTACTATCTCTTCACCCATTAAGTAATTTTCCACTTTTTCACACTCTGTACTAATGCATACAATTCTTTATCATATGTAGGATAGTTAACTACTGTAGAATTAAATTTCTCAGTATGATAACATATGGGTTTACCGTGTTGTGTCAACATTTCTCCCATGGCATAGTCACTGGCATCCATTTGGATCTCAAATTGTCTTTGAATATTAGATAGTGCTAGTACTGTTGCTGTACTAATATTTTCTTTCAAGGTGTCGAAGGCTTTCTACTGTTTGCCTCCCCAGTGAAACACCTTGTTCAATCCTGTTAAAGCATGTAAGGGAGCTGCAATTAAGGAAAAGTTAGAAATGAACTTTCTCCAATATTTTGTTGCTCCTAAGAAGCTCCTAACTTCTGCAGCAAATTTGGGTTTAGGCTTGTTTACAATGACTGCCACCTTAGAGGGATCTATCTTCAATTTACCACCCCCTACTATATGTCCCAAATAATTCAAAGATGTTTTGCCAAATTCACATTTTGGGAGTTTAACATAAAGTTTTTCTCTTTTCAAAACATCTAGTGTCTGCTTAACATGCTTTAAATGTTCTTCCCATGATTTTCTAAATATCAGAATGTCATCCAGATACACAATAACAAATTCATCAAGAAAAGGTCTGAGTAAATCATTCATTATTCTCATGAAAGTAGGAGGAGCATTAGTCAAGCCAAAAGGCATAACCGGCCACTCATACAATCCCTTCTTTGTCTTGAAAGTAGTCTTCCATGCATCTTGTTCTGTAACTCTCACTTGATGATATCCACTATGCAAGTCTAACTTGGAAAAATAAACAGCTTCCTTCAACTGATCTAATAGATCATCTATGCGAGAAAGGGTATAACTATTTTTTATTGTTATCTTAATCAGTGCTCGGTAATCAATGCACATTCTCCACGAGCCATATTTCTTTCTCACCAAAACGATTGGAGATCCACATGGTGATGTGCTAGGTCTGATGAACCCCTTCTCGAGCAACTCCTACACATGCGTCTTGATTTCTGCATTCTCTAAAGCGGACAACTTATACATTCCAATGTTAGGCAATGGAGCATCTCGCTACAAAATAATATAATGCACTATTTCCTTTTTGGGTAGCAGACCTCTATGTTCTTGAAGCAAGATATCATACTCTGAAACAATTTTTTCTAAATTAGCTTGTTGTTTAGCATCACAGCCCTCAAATACACTGGTTTTATCAGGTTTATTTTCCTTTACATCCATTAGTAAAAATTGTTTGTATGAATTTATCATTCATTTCATCTTCCCTGAGTTTATGAGAGTGTAATTATTTTTTAGCTTATGAGCTCTTTCAAAGTATTCAATTTCATCTTTAACAAGTAAATACTTGTTCTCAGCTCTATAGAAAATAGCCTTTCTGTCATACAAGTAAGGACTTCCTAAAACAATTCCACATATATCCAAAGGAATTATGTCTAACTCAACCTCATCTACAAATGTTGACCCAAAAGAAAACTTGATTTTGCATTGTCTAGTCACTTGTAGTTGTGCTTTAGCACTTAACCATCCTAATGGGTATGGTTTCTTGTGAGATGTAGTCAGTAATCCCAACTTCTTTACAATTGCTTCAAAAATTAAATTTACTTGTGAGCAACTATCAAACAAAGTATCAATCTTTTGATGTTTGGAAATAACTTGAATATGGAAAAGCTCATGTCTTTTTCTCTCATTTTCTTCATCAATAATAGATTGTGCAGAATTACTAGTAGATGCTTCAAATTTCTTACCTTTTATACCTGTGGCTACAATGGTTGTTTCATCTCCTGAGTCTGACCCCAAATCTTTCTAAATAGCTCCAACAATATTCTTCTTCTTTCCCTCAAACTTCTTAGGTCTCAGCTCTGAATGTAGAATCCAATAGTGCTCATCATCATGCCCATGCTTCTTACAGTGAGTGCATGAAGACTTGCTTTTCTGTGCAGTGTTAGCCTTCATTGCTTTCCATTTCTGTTTTCTTTTCTCCTTATTCTTGCTTGCAGTGGGTTGGGATGATCCCCCAACTTCTGGACTTCCATTCTTTCCTCTAACTTCTAGATGCGTAGCTTGAACAGACACCTCATCTATACTAGTGGGATTAAACATGAGGATAGTGTGCCTCATGTAGCTGTGTAGACCACTGTTGTACTTCAATAGAGTCTCAGGTGAGTCTAATGAGATTCCTAGAATCAATGCTCTCTTCCTAAATTCTTGGGTGTAACCTTGTACACTTTGCCCTTTCAACTGTCGAAGAGTTTGCTAGCTCATTATGGCTTGCTGCATGTAGGCCAGTGGAGTAGAATTGTTTTTTTATTGCAGAAATAAATTCACTCTAGACAGAAATGGTATTACCATGTCTCTTCATGTCAGCTTGGTTTTTGCCTTCACACCAAACTAAGGCAGTGTCTCCAAGGCATAGGCTGGCCAACTGAATCTTGCTTTTTTCTGAATCAATACTCTACACTCTACAATAAACATCAATTTGTCTAATCCAATTTTCCAGCTTTTCTGCATTCAAGTCTCCATCATATATTGGTAAACCAAATTTAACATCTAGTTTAATCAAAGATGTCTTCTTTTTTATGTTCAGTGCTATTAGGAGGTGTGAGAAAGCTTTCTTCTTTCCCTTTACCTTTTGAGTGGTCATGGAGGAGAGACTCTTCTTCTCCTTTATCTTGTTTGGAGCCTGATGAATCTTCATCTTTATGTTTTCTAAAATCCTTATACATTTCCTCTGCCATGGACCTTATGGCTAAGAAACTATCTATGAATTGAGGGTCTAGCCCCACATAACCTTCTTCTAACATTGTCTTATGAGGATAGACTCTCCCAATTTCAGGATTAGTTTCGACCAACTCTCATTTTCTTAATTTGAGCTTTGATCTAGTTAGCATTCAACAGCTAAATCTAGCATAAGCTTGTCTAACCTTAACAACCTAAAGCTCTGATACCACTTGATCTGAAAATCACTCACGTATGATCTCAGTTAATTAATTAATGTAGGTATTACAGAATCATGTGCTGGTGTGGGTGTCTATGTTATCTTAGGCAACGGATCAATAAGATTGCAAAATACATAGACACTAGAAAATAGTAAGAGAAACACAACAATTTAATAAGGAGTTCACCCAATACTCTTGGGATACATCTCCGGTTCAACATTCAGTGGTGACCTTTTCTTATTGCGTCTTTAAGCAGAGTTTTTACAATGAGGAGCTCAAGTTGAGTCTCCTGTAACAGATGATGCTTAGTAGGGTGGTACCTGGATTCCCTAAGCCACTAGAGTACACAGACTCCCCCTTACCAAGTCTTGACCTCAACTGGTCTTGATAGGATGAGTCCAATTTGGTACTCCATTCCCAATAGATATCCTCATAGGGATTGCTTGAACCTCTGAAGCCTTCTGTCTGCTCGATGCTGCCTTAGCTCTGCAGGTCATCTCAACTCTCTGTTCTCTGCTTCTTACTTCACGCTTGATTATGTCTTCTCTATCTCACTCTCTCCTTGCCTCTATTCTCTATCTGTTCATGGCTTAAAGCCAATCTCTCTCAAGATTGTTCGCTTCCTCTTCTATCTCTTCAGATTACCTGCCTTTGTCTGCATGGAATTCCCTGCCTCTATGTCATCACCATTATGTAATGTTTAGCAGGGAGGTGGCCACTTGTCCTCTCACAAACTGAGTGCCAGCTCTTCCTCAAATGGTTTGTTATTTCAGTTGCTTTGTGAAATGATTCATTTGCTAGCTCAGCGGTCAAATCAGACATCAAACCTTTATGTGCCATCACTTAATTCTCCCTCCAAAACTGGTATCCCATCAGGTGTAATCTCGGTCGTTAGATCTAGGGCCTCTAGATCCTACGGTTATTACTCTTATTGCACGATTGACTTGCTCAAACTTTAGCCCACGATGAGAGTGGTTTTATCTCTCATCTGCCGGACACACGTCATCCAACGTATGGAATCACTGGGTCCTCTGACAAACCCACTTACCACCCGAAACGCCTCTGATATTCCGTTGGTTTTGGAGCGCGGGACCCACCTTCAGTTTTAGTGCTTTTCCCATGGTTTTATAGCTTCCCTTCTGACTGAGCACTCAGGGCTTTTCCTTCTCAAGGGGTTTTTCCCAGCGATGCGTGAATTGTGCATTAGAAATGGCCTCTATTTTCTTATTTGGATTTCCCAATTGCTAGTTTTCACCAGTGTGTGGTCTCCATGGGCCTGGTCAACGTGCTTTGACTGACGTTCTCGTTGGTCACAAGATTTTGACGTCTTTCATGATTTGAAATAGTCATAGAACTGTGATAATTTTCAAGGATCCAATTCGGATCAATGACCCCATGACTAGGCATGTCCAATGGAAAAATTGAGGTCACCTCCGAGAATCAAATGATCAACTAGAAATAGCTCTGAGCCCAAGAGACCTTCCCAGAATTCTAGTCGATTTTGACAAGGGCCATATATATTGTAAATTATAAAACTCATTCCCAGATCCAAGGAGTGAATGTCAGCACTAGTATGACCAATCCCTCCCCAACAATTAAGTAACTTAATAGTGTGAGAGTTATGCCCCATTATAATGCCTCTGGATCTATAATGAGCATCTAGTCCGAAGAAAGCCTAGCCTAGGAACATATGATGGAGGGTTTGAGATATGAGATTAGTAGGTCCAAGGGACTCTTGAAGTAGGATGATATCAAGGGAATCAGTTGTTATCAACCGACAGAGTGCTAGTTTTTTGTCAGGCCTAGCAAGCCCCCGACAATTGAAGGAGATGATTTTCACGAAGGGGGCTCAGAGGGGTTTTCTCTGGCTCTAAGAACTCCAGGGTTAGTAGATTGTCTGCCAAAGGAAATCTCCTCACTTGCCATAGATTTAGCAACGGTGAACTTGGAGGGTCTCCCCCGATGGAGCTTTAGAGGTGGGAGGGATAATACTATATCATGATTGACATGATCCTCGACCTACCCCTTGACTTTTGATCTAGTCATGTATCTAGTCACAGGGGGTGCCTGAGAAAAGGTGGGAGATGGAGAGAGAGCGGAGCTTGACGGAAGGGATGGGGAGGGGGTGAAAACAGGACTGGAGGAGACATGATAGAAAATCGGGGGGAAGGCAGTATAATTGGGGTCTAGGCTCAATCCAAAAGTAACACCAGAATATAAACTAGGAGATATACCAGACACATGTAAAGAAGTGCAGCATGGAGGAGATGAAGATAGGGGGAGGCTCTTACCCAAAGAAGGAGGTGCCTGAGTACGAGCTGGTGGAGGGGCAGGAGGCTGATGGGGCAGTCTCCCACGCTTCTTCTAGGTGGGTGATGGTGGAACTGCAACATTTTCTATTGCAACCTTCGGAGTCTTATCCATCCCTTTAGTCGGTTCCAAATTTTGGGTCCATGCTTCTTGAACAAAGGGGTCTTGTGCCTCAGGTTCCTGGCTAGGGTGCTTTTACAGATATTGCCATTTAGTGGAAAATCCTTAAATATGCATCCTACTTTATGGCAACGCCTGCATCTAAACGTGACACCTTCGTAGTCCAATATCTGCTTCACAGTGGCTTCTCGTCATTATATGTTTATGTACTCCAGGAGGCTATCAGAGAGGTCCAGGTATACCAGAACCCTTGAAAATTCCATGTGGCCTATGCTTTAAAAGGAATTATCAAATGTGAGATATTTACCAATCGCATTTTTGATCCGCTTAAATACATCTTTTGCCCAGAATTGTAGCAGTAACCCTGGTAGGTGTACCCAAATAGGCCCTACATCGACCCTCTCCTACTCCAGATCGAAAGTGGGTGACCATATCCTGAGTAGAACAGGTGCTTGGTCTATGTGCCAAACTGTAGAAAGAACCAAGTTGGTGTGGGAAAGGCAATTGAAGTGCAAAGTGAACCATCCCTTTACAAAAGTTTGAATCCTTGGAGGATCTTTCAGATGGTTTGCCTAGACCTTAGCCATCCATTTTTATAGCTTTTCCACGTTGCAATGTCATCCTCGAACCTACCCTACCAGTACTTTCTCTACGGTCTCGATGGATTCCAGTAATTTGACATCCTTAATGATATTTAGGAAAACATCACAGGTCCGAAGCTTTAGATGCGTCTTTCTCTTCGAAACCCCCGAGGGTTTTTCTACCGAAAGAACTGGTGCTTCGGTAGGTTCTTTTGTTGACAGTGAAGGGGGAGCCTTTGAGCCTGTCACAACCTCTTATGAGTAAGCAAAAAAATAAACCAGGAATAGGTCCAATTCCAGCGAAATTACACATGGGGGGAAATTCCAAGATTGGGGGTGCATCGAAAACTATGTCCGAAACAGACGAGACCAGAGGCTATTCAGCTGAGGGTTTACGAGAGGTATGAGAAAGAGGGTTTGTGGCTGGAGTCCCTCCAAGGGTTTGATCACAAGGGTTAGACAGAGGATCCACAAAATTCAGAGCATGAGGAGAGAGTGGCTAGGTAATGAGATCTGGATGTCAGGGGGCATCCTCGGGTACCGTCACAGAGGAAAAGCGGGAGGGATTCAACTTCTTAAGTGAGCTCGCTGTCAAAGATATAGAAACTAGCCAGTGTGGTCCTGGGGGTTGTCCAAATGGGCACACCCTTCAAAGTATCCACAAAATAATCTAATAATCATCCATAACTGGCAAGACCGCCACTGGCAGTTGCCTTCAAGTCGATGC
Source organism: Pinus taeda (assembly GCA_000404065.3). NCBI lineage: Eukaryota > Viridiplantae > Streptophyta > Pinopsida > Pinales > Pinaceae > Pinus > Pinus taeda. The sequence goes on from APFE030791582.1 coordinate 46,103, forward strand.
TAGCAGGGAACAGAGGTAAGTCGGAGGTGAGAGTGTAATGTGTAAAACAAATAACCACCAGGAGCTAAGAGAGCCAGTTAAAGCTCATTCCAGATATGGGGGATGGGTAAACTGAGTGAGGGGAACGACGTCCGGGTGACATTATGGAGGCAGTCGGTGCCATACCCTAGCTATAGTGGTCTGCAGGCACATACTGTAGAGAAAACCTAGCTCCATCCTCCCTCCCCTTCTTTGTAAAATTATGTTATATAGTAAAAAATGTAAAATTTTGTAGCGTTGTGGAACTTTTATGGGTATTTATGTACTAATAGCTCAACTTTTATCTGCATTTCCCTTATTATGTTAAAAATTATATTTATCCCAACAACTTCTAGGGGTTCTAGTGGAGGGGGAAAAGGAGGTGAAAGGGGAGTAAAATATGCTAAAATGATATTTCTCAGTAATATTAGTAGAAATGTCTTAGATGACTAGGTTTTAGGTGACAAGAAAATTGTATCACATTGGAAAGATGGTTGTTCAAGTATGCTTGGATTAGTGAAAGAATATATTAGATTACTTATAGTTGGGTTGAAATGGTGTCACTACCTATGGTGAAACAAATATTTCTTCTTTTTAGTTGTGTTCGGCCCTAAAGTTGGGCACACCTTTAATTAAGTCACACGCGATAGGTAACATCCCCATCATACAATTTGTGACAAAAATATCACAATAATTGTGATGAAAGTGGATGTTGGGTGAGGACATCCCAACATGAGGTGTTGAAAAACTTAAACTTGGGGTTTGAATCAAGCACATATGGAGGCTTGGTGGCATGGGGGATGTGGCACGACCAAGAACCCAGCCCTCATGAATGATGGCTGAAATTCAAGATGAGAATCTTGTAGTTGATGGAATTGTACCCCAAGGTGTGACATAACATTTGCTTTAGATGTGTTGGTCGAGTGGAATTTAATAAAATGTCTGTGTTGGCTTGGGGCACTATAGGGCCAATTAGTGGTCTAACTTGCAAAGTGATGGACTAGGTGAGTCAAGAGGGAATTTTTAGCCGAATAGTGTGTTATCCCAAGACGAGGAAGGATTGACCGATGGAGGGAAAAACCAATGGATGGAATAATTGAACAGGGCGAATGATTGATTGCATGCATGTGAGGGTGGAATGACAAGAGTCTTCGCAACTCGAGGTGCATGACACATGAAACAAGTGGACCCAATGATGAAGTAAAGGGACATGAGCGACGAGTTGAATTTATGCTATATATATTACACACAAAGGAGTGTAGGAAGGAAACCAACAAGTTAGGGAGTCATGGAACTTATAGTCAAATGAACAGGATTGAAAAGAAAAGTAAGGAAGTGCGAAGAGGAGATAAGATGAGGATGAGGTAGCTCAAAGGTCTATTGTCATGCAAACATGAGTGAGGAAGGAACAAACTAAGAGATGGATTGTGATGGGTTGTATGGTGACCCATGTAAGGTCTTTTGGATGGACATGTTTTTCCTTGTAGTTTTGTAAGGGTTTTGGCTATGTACTTTCTATAGACTAAGATTTTGTCTTGAATGATTGATGTATTGTGATTCATTTAAGAAAGGAGAGGGTTGGAGGGCAATTTCCTATATCTTGTGCATGTATATGGTGATATTACTATTGGTTTAATATTTTTAATAAGTATTCTCATGTATGGTTGAAAAACGAATGTTAACTAAAGCAGAAGTGGAAATAAGATTTACTAGCACTATATTGAATGGGTATAATGGTCCTCTAAGTAACCAATTATATAGAGACTAAATAAGTAAGATTATTATGAGGCATAGTTTAGGTTGAGTAACATTGCATTACACTAGGAATTTGTGAAACATGTTGATGTTTCAATCTTGAGGGGTAGGGATGTATCTGAAAAGGCGTCTTATAAACATAAGAGCCCCTAGGGTCATTACAATTGGTATCAGAGAAACTACTAATACTAGGTGAATCTCTTCACCACACAGAGGTGTTAATAGAGATGATACCAATAGTACTTCTTTGCCATGAAGAGGTGGGATATCAAGGCTAACAATAAACATACAAGTGGGAGTTAAAGAGATTGTGGTACACTCATTTATCACATGGAGGTGGTATCTATTGTGCTTCTAAGCAAGTGAGTATGAATTCCATGTAAGGATATACATAGGATTAAAGGAGGTTGCAATTGAGAGAAGAAGTAAAGCTGGGAGAATATTATAAATATAGTTGCTCCTCTATGTTGTAGATTATTGGGGAGACATTTATATATTTCATTGCAAAGTGGGAAAGGGGTTTTTGGCTATATATTCTTGATATAAGTTGCATTAGGGGAAAGTTGAAGTGATCCTAATAATGTAGAATCTAAAGGAAGTAGGTCATAATGGTGAACACTACGTCTAACATAGTGGACCAAGATGAGGTGGAACTATCAAAGAGAGTCCAAGATGTTGAAAGAAGATTGTCCTAGATGATAATGCTATGTAAGGAAATCTAAAGTAATTTAGATATACAAGAGATTAGGGGATCCCTTGACGGAGTTTCCTATTCTATTAACTATGCGGTTAGGCAAGCTTGGGATCATGAAGATTAGATGAATGACTTCGAAGATCAGGTGAGGTCACTTATGGCACTCACAAAGGATCAAGAATCACCATAATGATATTGAAGCAATCCATGGTGCATAGTTTAGATAATTCATATATGTAGATGAAGCTAAAACATCTGCAGATGTATGATAGGATTAGAAGTGCTAAGGTGCTTGGAAATTTCTTTTGGAATGTGGGACAAATGTAGGAATAGATGAAAGGATGCTCTAAAGAGATGAAGGTTAATGCATATGCAATGTATCTCATAGGAACAACAAAGCTTTGGTAGATAACTCGAGTATAATATTTTGCAGCTAGTCACATCATGGATAATATTGTAACTTAGACATAACTAAAAGAACCTTTTATTGCACAATTTGGACCAGGGAATCAAGAATGGGTGGTAAGCAGTTTCTTGAGTGAGTTGAAGCAAACTAGGAGGATCCAATCCTATATCAAGGAGTTCTTAGGTATTATGTTGGAACTTAGAGACATGCATGATAAATCATGAAGCAAGGTGCCCAAACTCTTGCAACATCTAGCACCACAACAGAGAAGCTCCTATACCACCAGAACGATGGGAAGGATAAGGGGGGTAGGTGGAATGATAAGAAAAACAAGAATAAGGACCAGTAAATTGGAAGGATTCAATGGAAGGAAAATGAGCATATGTGGCCAAAGGGAAAAGGCCCGTAACATGTTGGCCCTATGGAGAAGATCACTTAACAAGAAATTTCTCCATTAAGTAGAAGGTGGATGCTTTTGAGTATCAATAAGCAACAAAATTTGGGATGTTATAGGTACTAGCAGAAGTATATTCCCATAAGAATAAAGAAATAGTTAAGGGTGAGGAAATAATCCAATTAGAGGTTTTTGGGGTAAAACTAGGAGGCATCCAAGTGAGAATGATGGCCAAAAATGGACCTACCCACAACTTTGAGAAGGAATAAGTAGTAGGTAAGATTGGACTTAAGGTTAAGCTTGAGGATTCCTCCTTTAAGGCTAACAACTTTCAAGATATGTTGATGATTGGTTCAGTTCAGGATGTACCTATCCACATGGGGGATTGGTAGGGAAAGGTGGACATTACAATAGTGTAGTTTGATGAATATGACTTGATGTTGGGTTAGGAATTCTTGATTGATGAGAGAGTTGTCCATATGCCTCATATGAGGCATATGTTCATTCTATTATGACCTGAGTTGATCATAGTAAAGACCTAGAGAGGAGACTTAAATGTAGTAGTGAAGATCACCACCATATTTGAAGATGAGGAGAATGTTTCTAGAGCTACATGTCAGTATATGAGAAACAATTACGTAGAGTTTATTCTCTCATAACATGTGGATATTATATCCACTTCGATAGACATGATATAGAACTTAAAGAAGAGGATGAGAAACTTAGAGAAGAAAGGGGAGATTGTGGTGGCAGCACTGATTCAGAGGTGTGACAACGAAGTGTGCCTTAGTATGTGTAGGCCAAGGAGAGAGTTTGCACATCAATATTAAGTTTAGGACGTTGGCAATGAAACCTTGAGATAGAGATAATTGTTTAGCGGGTAGAGGGAAGGAGAAAGTCATATCCTCCTTTGCTAGCCTATGGACAAGGAAGCATGGAGGGATGCTTCCAAGCGAGTAGATGGGAGATGCAGGTGGAAGTACCCATGACCAATGATCCTTATCATAAAATTGAGCCATGAGTATATGGCTCACTGTTGTGGTTGGATGGCAAGCTGAGACCATGGGGGTACTTATGGTATTAATTCTACGACATGAAAATTAATGAGCTTGAATGATTTGAGAGCAAGGTTGTTGCACTATGAGGCATGAGTTTTATGGAGTTTGGTGTAAAAATTAAATTAGCTACCTTATTAATTAAGAAACATGATGGGATAAATAACATCTCAATATGAAAAGGTGATTTCGAATTTTTTATTTAGAGACATTGTTTAGAGAAGATATGCATCATTATGTCAATATCTAGTGGGAAATGACTAGAGGGTTATAGCTAGATTATTGTTGGGACAACAATAATTTTGAGTTGGGCAAGATGCTAGGGCCTAGGCTTGGGTTCACCTTTAACTGAGGCATGTACAATGGGATACGTCCACACCGTATAATTTTTAACAAGTATATTAAAATAAATGTGATAAAAATGTATGTTTGGTGAGGGCACATGTGTCACAAAAATGAAACTTGGGGTTTCCATCGAGCACATATGGATGGCTTGGTGGAAAAGGGATGTGGCATGACCAAGAACCCAACCCACATGAAGGATAGGTGAAATATGAGATGAGAACTATTTAGTTGATGGAATGGGCACCCTAAGGCATGGAATGACATGCCCCTGAGAAAAGTTGGTCGAGTAGCATTTAATCAAAAATTTATGTCGATTCAATGCAATATGGGGCCAAGAAGTGGAAGAACTTGTGAAGTGATTGATTCATCCAATCAAGATGGCACATTTAGTGAAATTGTGTGTAGGAAGGATATGAGGAGGGACCAATTGGTGAGTGGAATGAAAAAGCGGGTGAAATGAGTGGTTGCATTCATGTGAAGGTTGAATGATAGGCGTCGGCTTAACCTAAGGTGCATGACACATGAGATAAGTCGATCCAACGATGAAGTGAAGGGACACAAGTGAGGATTTGACTATGTGCCATACATATAGCCACATAGAGGAATAGATTAAGGAGACCAATAGGTCAGGTAATCATGGAACTGAAAACTAAATATATACGAGTCACATGATAAGCAATGAAGTATGAAGAAGGGTCGAGATGAGGATGAGGTAGCTTGGTGGTTTATCATCATGAAAACCCGAGTCATGAGGAAGGAATTGACTCAAGAGATAGATCAAATTGGGTGGCAAGGCAATCCTAGTAAGGTCATTTGGGTGGAAGTTTTTTCCTTATAATTTTGTAAGGGCTTTGGCTATGTACTTTCTGTAGAATGAGCCTTTGTCTCAGAGGAATGATTTATTTTGATTCATTTATAAAATAAGTAGGCCAGAGAGACACTTCCTATATTTTGTGCATGTATACGATGATACTATTGTTGGTTTAATATCTTGCATATAATGCTCACGTATAGTTGATAAATGAAATTTAACTGAAGTACAAGTGACAATAAGATTTACTTGCACTATTTTGAAGGGTTATGATGTTATGCTAAGTAAACAATAATATAAAAACTATATAAATAAGCATATTTTGAGGCATAGATTGGGTGGAGTAATGCTCCATTACATTAGGGAGTTGTGAAACACATTAGTGACACATGCTTAAGGGGTCATGGTGCACCACAAAAGGCACCTTGTAATGATTAGGAGTCCCTAGGGTCATGACATGTTGATTAGGCATATCATGGGTAATATAAGGGGTTGATGGTCATGACCAATTAGAAAGGTCATGTTGATGCAACATGGAATTTAGGATTTTTGTGTGGTTTGGGATTCTCAAATGGAATGAAAAGTCTAACATTATGACAGATGGTATTATATCCGTGTTTAAATGTGGAAATTGTTGAGGTTTCTCTGCATCTCCTACGCCCCCTTCATCGGAGACTTCTTGATGACAACATCAATAATTCAAGTGCAGGTTAATATAAGGAGTTAGTTTGCACTTGAGGTGTCATTAACGGTGGTACAATGTAGGGCATGTTGGGAATCCTTGGAAAGTTTCATGGTGCGTTCATATGCTATGAGATCCTTTGTGACATTATCACAATGATTTATGAAATTCTTCAGATAGTTTGCTAGGAATAGGCTAGGAGAACCAAGGATGTATCATGTAGTAGGATATATGACCAATGAGGTGTTACGTAGAATACATGAGTATAAGATGATATGGTTGTCAATGTGATATATTGTATGTTGTATGTGGCAAGGAAAAAACCATGATAACTACATTGAATATATGTGAATTCCTAATGAAGGAGGAATCAATCAACATAGATGGATGATATCATGCTCTCATGTTGGACCTTGTTTATCAAATGTGATTGGTGATTGGTGAAAGATTGATCTATTATGATTCATTTAAAAAACGAGAGGGTTGAAGGGTCATTTCCTGTATCTTGTTCATGTATATGGTGATATTATTGTTTGTTTAATATTTTTCATATAATTCTCATGTATGGTTGAAAAATTAATATTAACTAATGTGGAAGTGGAAATAAGATTTACTAGCACTATATTGTATGGTTATGATGTTCCTCTAAGTAACAAATTATATAGAGACTATATAAGTAAGCTTATTATGAGGCATAGTTTAGGTTGAGTAATGTTGCATTACACTTGGAATTTGTGAAACATGTCAATGTTACAAGCTCAAGGGGTCAGGATGTGTCCTAAAAGGTATCTTATAACCATAGGAGCCCCTAGGGTGATGACAGGTGGTATCAGAGCATATACTAATGCTAGGTGAATCTCTTCACCACACAAAGGTGTTATTAGAGATGATACCAAGATTAGTTCTTTGCCATGAAAAGGTGGGATATCAGAGCTACCAATCAACATACTGGTGGGAGTTAAAGAGATTTTAGTAAATTTCTTTATCACATGAGGTGGTATTTGTCATGCTTCTAAGAAAGTGAGTAGGAATTCCATGTAGGGATATACACAAGTGTGAAGGAGGTTGAAATTTCCTACAGAGAAGAAGCAAAGCCAGAAGAAGATTATAAACATAGTTTCTCCTTTATGTTGTAGGTTATTTGGGAAGGCATTTATATATTTGATTGCAAGGTGGGAAATGGGTTTTTGGCTATCTTTTCTTGATACAAGTTTCATTAGGGGAAATTTTAAGTGAGCATAATAATGTAACATCTGAAGGAAGTAGGTCATGATGGTGAACACTAGGTCTAATCTAGTGGGCCAAGATGAGTTGGTACTATGAGAGAGAGTTAAATATGTTGAAAGAAGATTTTCCTTGATGATAACACTATGTAAGGACATGGAAAATAATTTGAATAACTATGAGCGGATATACAAGAGATTACGGGAGGCCTTTATGGAGTTTCCTATTCTATTGATTATGCAGTGAGGCAAGCTCGGGATCATGAAGATTAGATGAAGGACTTTGAGGATCATGTGAGGTCACTTATGGCACTCACAAAGGATCAAGAAACATCATAATAGTATTGAAGCAAGCCAGGGTGCATATTTCTTCCAATTCATTTATGAGGTGAAACTAAAATAACTAGAGATGTATGATGGGATTATGTCAGGACATGGAAAATAATTTGAATAACTATGAGCAGATATACAAGAGATTATAGGAGGCCTTTATGGAGTTTCGTATTCTATTGATTATGCAGTGAGGCAAGCTTGAGATCATGATGATCCGGATTTAAA
>APFE030791588.1:0-20819 GCA_000404065.3 Pinus taeda
AGCAGCTATCCTCGAACGCTCTAAGAAGACGTCATGCAATCCAATCTCCAATGATGGAAATTCATCAAAGAATAAGTTAAAGGCTGCAGGAAGGCAGTAGAAAAAGGTGGAGCAAAGCAGTGGTGTGCTTCCTTAGAAGATTGCATGCGATGGTGGTATTCTGGACTTTTTAAAGTCAACACCAACTCCACCAATGTTCTGGATGGCGACCGTCCGGAGTTAAGCTTCCTAGAGGGAAGTCGAAATTATTCCATTTTTCTTATACAAGGCGTTTTAACAGTCTTTATCACCATTACCATTGCTTCAATATGAACATTGTAAGTTGTTCGTGGATTTTTCAAATGCAATGTTAGGCTTCAATATGAAGTGTGTACCAGATAAAACAGTGAAATAACTGGTATTGGCAAAATGTTTTGTACATTTGCCAACTTTTTTTTTTCCGGTTGGTGACTTCTTTTCATAGTTATGTAGAGATAGTGTTTACAATTTTTGTTTGGGTGGGATTAATGATTAAAACAATGTGTTTTCTTTTAAAATCAAAGGTTCAAAACTAGAACGATAGACAATGTATGCCTTCATACATTTAGCAGGGGAAAGTGAGTCCCTTGTCATACAATCAAAAGATCTTTTAAATGCCATATACATACATGTCATAGTGAGTCCTTTGTCATACAATCAAGAGATCTCGTAAATTTCATATACATACATGTCATATAAAATGGTTAAGAATTCCCTATCCTAATCAGAGTCACAAATAATTAAAAATACAATCTAATTTTTTTATTCTCAAACTTTTCTTTCCTTTTTAAATTAGATTCAAGTTAAATCATGAGGAAAAAATAAATAATAACTCATCACTTCACAATTAAAAAATTTAATTATTAATTTTATATATAGATGAGAGTATAATAAATATAATTCTTTAAAAATTCAATTATTATATATATAAATTTGAACAAAAATATTGTAATAGGATATTTAAAGTTATAATTTTTCAATAAAATTATTTATAGATATCAACATCTCGAATGATGTTGATATTATTTTGCTTGCTGAAACTTGGGAGTACGAATAATCTAAAGTCCCTAACATAGATGGCTTTACATTATGGTTTACTTGGAACAAGTGATCCTCTTGTAGAGGCATTGGGGGTGTAGCTTGTTACATTAAGAAGAACATCTCTCCTCATGCTAGGATTTATAAAAATGACCATTACAACCAATATAGTTGGATAAAAATTACTCGCATTTATGATAAAAAGACCTACATAACAATCTGTTATTCCCCGCCATTAGTTCTAACTTCTATAAGAAAAAGAATCTAGATCAAAATAGTCCTTACAATGGTTTAGAGAATGATATTTCTAGCCTAAGGAATGAAGGCAATATTCTTTTAATGGGTGACGATAATGCTCGAACTTCAAGCAACCAGGCTATTCTTCTAAGCAATCATTCCAACCCTAATCCTCTTTGGTTAGACGAAGACCTTCCTCTGGCTAGCCGGTACAAAAGGAGCTCCGAGGACCTCGGGGAGAAGTTGTTTGGGTCGGAGCTAGTCAAGATGTGTCGTGCTTAGGATCTCATAATTTGCAATTGTATAAATAAGTGACCAATTCAAGCCAGATGACCTGCATCCATGGGCTTGGTAGTAGAGTGGTAGACTATGGTGTCTCAGATCTCCCTCTATACAATGAAATAACAAATTTTGACATCTTAAACTACCATGGGCTTGAATCTGATCATAGGCCTTTACTTATAACTCTCAATTTTTTCATGCATAGAGATCCCATAATATAATCCTTATAGCCAAAAGAAGTTAATATTTGATAGAAATAAAAAAAATCTTTCTAAATGAATTAAAAACTAATTTTCTTCCTTTATCTAGTATAGACAACATAGAAGATCTCTATCATAATTTTACTACAACCTTCTCAGATTCTATTAACAAGTTCTCAATTGAAGTTTCAAGTAATAAAAAAAATAGCAAAACCAACCCATGGTATGACAAAGATTGTAAAAGTGCGAGGAGAGCAATTAGGGAAGTTGCTGATGAATCTCTTAAAATTGGCAAGATAAAAATATACAAAGCCATAACTAAAAGGAAAATAAGGTATTGTATTTGTAAAAGACAAGAGAATATCTTACACCTCTCTAAGTTAACTCCTAAGAAATTCTGGAGGTAGATTCTAATTAGGAAAACTAAAGATAATAATAAAATTGCTTTACACGATTGGAATTCCTACCTTAAAAAGTTTTATGAATCTCCAAATGTCATGAATAAGTTTGAAACCCTGGACACAACGAAACAATTTTTCTCATTAGAAGACATTGATTTTGGGGTTAATCGCTTGGCTAATGGGAAAGCTAAGGACATTGAAGGTTACTAGGTGGAAATCTTAAAAATTGGAGGTCCTGTCCTCATCCGCCACATTCACAAGCTTTTCAATCAAGCGGTCTAGCAAGGGTTCCCGAAACCATGGACTCAAAGCCTCATTATCCCTAGTTTTAAAAGTGGGGATACAAATAACACCTCTAATTATCAGACAATTATGATTATCCCTCTCCTAGCCAAGTTATACGGTATTATTCTGGAAAGGAAGATGAGCATATGGCTTGAAAGTGAAGGTAAGCGGGCTAAAGGCCAAGTGGGTTTTAGAAAGCAATGCTCAACAACAGACCAGCTTGTTACGCTTAGGGTCATTGTGGAGGAATGTCGCAATGATAAATCCAATCTATTTTGTTGGTTTGTGGACTTTAGAAAAACTTTCGATACGGTTCCTAGAAACAACCTTTCGAATAGATTAGAAGAGATAAAGGTTCCTTTTGAGTTGAGAGCTGTCACTGTAAGGTTATACGAGAATGTAATTGCCAAGTTAAAGACAAATGAGGGGTGGTAGAAAGATATTAAGTGTAATGTCAGAGTTAAACAAGGTTACCCCCTCTCCCTACCCTATTTGGCATTTACATCGACAAGTTAGAAGGTTGTTTAGGGGAAGCAGGATGTGCTGGCATGATCTTAGCTGGGATAATCATCATCCTTCTTCCCTATGCTGATGATATTGTTCTTTTCACAAGGTGCCCATCTGATCTTGATAAGAAACTTATGCTTCTTAAGGATTTATGCTCTACCATTGGTATGATTTCTAACACTGACCAAACAAAAGTTATGATTATAAAATCTAAGAAGGACACTTACACTAATTTTATGTATGAAAATAGTAACTTGGAGGAAGTGTCTTCCTACAAGTACCTAAGAATTGATACTCATCACAAGCTCAACTCGAACTATAACATTGAGAAAAGTATTAATGGGGGATGGAAAGCTTATTTTGGTTTTGAAAATAATTGTAAAACAAAAAACCTCATAATGTGGGATAGAAAGAAGTTCTTCTTTGAAACTTTAGTCACTCCGGTTATCTTATATGGATGTGAGGTTTTGGGTTGTAGCATCTCTAGAGAATCTTGGAGAAAGATTGAGCAAATCCAGAAGTGTTTTATAATGTTTAACCTCAAAATTAAAAGCAACACACCTTATCCCATTCTCCTTATAGAAGTGGGTCTTTCCCCTATCGAGAGCCTAGCTATGACTAGGCTTCTGTTGTACAAGCACAAACTCAGTAACATAGGAGACCATAGACTTCCTAAGCTAGCTTCAAATTCTAGCCAAAACCACCTAAGGCTCAAATGAGGTTAGTATAAAGACACCAAGGCCTGGTTAAACCATTGGGAGAATGATGAGAATGTTGCATTGCAAAACATTAATAACATTAAAAATATTGTTACTTCTAAGTTCAAAGAAAGAATGTGGTGTGAGAAAGATTTAAGAGCTAAAAGAAAATTAAGATATGATATTGAGGTCATCAACCCCACCCTAGAAGATCAAAAGTATCTCTTTGTTTTAACTAGCTCAAAGAAGAAAATTAATATAGCCAAGATTAGAACGAACTCTCATGAGCTCCATAGAGAAACAGGTCGTTGGGCAGTTCCTTAAACACCATGGATGGAAAGATTCTACCATCTCTATGAGAATACGAACATTGAGGATAAAAATCACTCCCTCTTAGAGTGCCCCACGTACAACCACATCAGATCTTAGTGTCAAAATCTTTGCTGCAATACTGATCTTCCTAGCCTTTTATGTTGTCAAAATTACAGTGAGCTCGGGAGGCTTCTCTCCAAGTTTTTTGAGCATAGGAAAAAAAATCATAAATTAAACTAAATAATTTGTTTCCTTAAGTTCGATAGACCAAATTTTCGTCTCAATGGATGTTAAACATCATCATCATCCTAAATCTAAATATTTATTAATCATCATTATTATTGAAATTTATAATTTTTTGTCTTTTATGATAGTAGAGTAACAAATTTGAATTGCATATTAAAATATTATAATTAAAATACTTTTTTTTAATATAATTTTAAAGTATTTATATTTCTGGTTTATTTTGTCTAATAGAATAAATTTCAATAATTTATATAATAAGTTAGAATTAAAGGAATAGAAATAGTGTTGCCAACAAATAAATGTTACAGTTTTTTTTTGTAATAAATTTTGGTTTAAAGTATATTAATTAAATGGGTATTTATAAGTCGAATTGTTTCCCCAACTTATTTAAATTTCATTAATTTATAAATTTATTTAATATATTAATTTTAAGATAGAATAGAATTAATTATAAATAATTTAAAAGAATTATAATATTTTAATTGATACTACGGTCGTCTAAATTTATATATTTACTGATATATATATAAGATAGTATGGCGCCAATGGCTTTTCCATGATATGACGTTATTTTTTTATATAAAATTAAAAAATTAAATCAAAAATATCTAAGACCAAGCAGTGTGTGTATTTAATTATTCTAAATCATGAATTCGAAATACTCAGACTATATACACATAATATACACATAATAATGAAAGACCAATTATTAATAAACTCCTATCAAAATTATTTTAATGAGTTGAAATATTCAATGAAGTAGTTTTATATATATATAATATATAGTATATATATGATTTTATAGCTTTTTTGGGGCTTAAAATAACTTTTATACAAAATTTAAAGCTTATTATTTGACCTATTCTCTATGGTGGTCTACCATAAAGGAAATTAAGAGGATGTTACTAGGGAGGAATCTTCAGAACTTTTGAAGGACAAAATTTTTAATATAACGTTTCTTGACGGGAAGCATAAAGACCCAAAACGTCAAAAAAAAATTGTATGATAGGTAAAGAGAAATCCAAATTCCTACCCTAAATATCACTATAAACACGGGGATGATATTTTGATAAATAAATTAAGAAACAATATTTGGAAAAGTGAAAGATGTGAATCTTTCCAAAATACTATAATCACAATTAACCTAATAAAAAAGTGTCTTGTAATTATAAAGGTTTCTTGTAATAATAGATATCGAAGCGCACAATATCCCTAGTGTTGAATTGTATATTTTAACGCATAAGGTCTCATTGATATACATCATTATTATTTTGTTGTTCACAGAATTAAAAAAATATATATGTTAAAAAATTTCCGAACTTTATTAGTTTGAATAAATCATTCATCACAATTTTTTCATTATGCAAACATAACCGTAAGTTTTGAGAAATCGATCTAGGGTTTTTTGGTTAAAAGTTCTCATGCACATTGGCATTTTGTATCCATTGTAATTGTTAAGTTGAAAGTGATTTTTTTGTAAGTAGGAGGGTACGTATGATGTTTGTTTAAAGATTTTTAAAAGTATTATTATTATTATTTTGTAAGAGTGAGAAATGATTTATTTTTCATAAAAAAAATTGTGATTATGTTCTAATAATAATTAATAAAAAATGTATATTAATAGTTAAAATAAATATTAAAAATTTTAAAATTGTTATTTATTGATTGATTTATCATTTTTATGTTAATTTGAGTTTTTTAAATTATTTCAAGTTACATTTTTTGGCACAATGAGGGTGTGCTTTGGTGAAAAAGGATCTTTGACTAAGCAATATTAAGTAATCGATCGAGAAAATTTTAAGTGCTTGATCGAACTTCTTAGGCACTTAAAAATAGCTTGATCGAGTGCCTAAACAAACCCTCAATCGAGTCTTTTTCTAACTAGAGTTAGAGGCTCAATCAAGCGCTTTGGCCCGATCAAGCATTATTTTTGATTAAAAGCCGCACACGCAACCTGGGCAAGTCATTTTTCTTAGGCCGCTAGGAAGAAAGGAGTTCGACGAAATATTTGTAAGCTTTATGGAGATGGGCCAATCAACCCTGTTAATTACGTAGAGGCTCAAGCCAAGGTAGGTTTCCTACCATTTTTTTCTTTTTTGTTTACTTTTTTTGCAAGATAAAATAAATTAATTTGAAAAAACACCTACCATACAAAAGCTACAAAAAACAATCATGAAAATCACAAAAAATCACCAACAAAACCTTTGAAAACCACCCCAAAACCTATAATTTAAGTTTTTTTTTGTGAATGAAGTTATCTATAATAGTAACATGTTTCTTATAAAAATTATCTATAGTAAAATTTTAAATATTTTAAATTATTGTAGGATTTAAAGTTGTTTTTTAGAAATTTGGTGAAGAAAATAAAAATAAAAGATTTTTTTGTTTTAAAATGCGATTTTTAAATTTCTAACAAATATGATCAAAATAATGCCCAAAAAAATAATTCCAAAACAAAAAGACAGTTTAAAACTCATAATTAATAATAAATAACATTAAAAACTTAAGTAACATAATGAATATAGTTACTGCATGATGAAACCTTTATTAAGTCCCTATTAAATCATATAAAAAAAATTTATTTCATTTTTTTAAATTAAATTATTATATTTTGAATATATATTTTCAAAATAAATATAGTAATTTGTTTTAAAAAAATAACTATAGTTTCAAAATAAATATTAACTAAAATTAAAAATGCACAAGAACTGTTTTTTTTAAATTAATTATTACTAACCATATATAATAAAAACAATAACATATATAGTTAATATATATTATAGTATATATAAGTATTGTAGAAGTAATGTTATTTATAATTTTATAATATATATATATAGTATATATATATATAAGGTAGTAAATATATAAAATGGTAGGTAGTTAGTGGTGGGTAACTTTTTAATGGATTGATCGAACCATTGGTTAACCATCAATATGACGCGATCGAGAGTTTCTTGATTGAGCAATTTGAATTATGAATTTAAGCACTCAATCAAGCATTTCAAGCGCAAGATCTAGCTCGTGAAGTCATAAAAAATCACAGTTTCAACACCCCTTATGCAGATTTCTTGCAAACTCATTTTGTACCCTAGCGGATTTAGGGCAGAATTTGTCTTTAAGTGGCATAATTAATCATGTTGGATTTGTAAAAGAATCCCCTATCCAATGGCATATGAGTTTGACACTTTCGAATTCATATGATATTTTTCATTTAATTTCTTCTAAACATAATGTTTGAAATTTTTTTAGATAGTTTCAAAGGGGCTGAATAAAAAATCAATAACATGAAAAACAAACAAAGAAAAATTTCAAAAAATAGCACTATCTTCGTTTACGAGTTCTCTTCAAAATGTTACACTTTCTTTTTGAATTTAATTAAAGTGTTAAAAAAAAATTAAGTGAACACATGTGATGTGTCTCCAAAATGCAATTGAAATATTATTTCGCCAACAAAAACTGTAATTTTGCATAAAAAAATAAAAATTTAATTTGAAAACTTATTTCTCTCCATGTAAATCAATAGTATATAGATATATTAGTTATATAAATAGTAATAATATATATATATATATATAAATTACATTTTAAACTAAGTTATGCTAGGTGAACACACACATCTCTTAATATGTATGAAAATTTGCAAGGAAAAGTATTTCACTTAATGGAAAATTGAGAGATTATACAAGATTTTTTTTTTTGCAAAAAAAGATCATTAGGACAATAACATAATTTTTCACATTTTATATTTTTACTCCAAATCAAAATTCACAATGCTTACATGAATTTTGAGGGCTTCAATTTGATCAAAAAGGAAAATTTTAAATTTCATTCCTACATTTGGACAAAAAGTGTAACCCATCTTCATGCATTCATCCTTACCAAAATCTAAGTAGGACCAACACAAATGCACAACCAAAGAGTATGATGGTTATCCACATATATACAAACCTTAAATTAATCCTAAGATTAATTCACTAAGCATATTAATTTGAAAAAACAATTTCACACCAAAACCTACTTGCATTCTATTAAACATCACATATAAATACAAGAAGTATTATTTTACGATGGAAGTCTCTCTTAACCATACAATCAACTAGTTGAGAAAATATCTCAGCCAAACACCAAAGTAGGAGTTATTTTAGCTAGATTAAATCCCTCAAACCTAACACTCACATAAAAATTACATGTATCATGATGAATCTCATCCAATGTGCACAAGACAAGTAGGAGTTAAATCTCCAAGTCCCTCCCTTAACGAGTATTTGTCTTTGATCTTCATGTATGCAAAGTATTCATTAGCTTCTTTAAGCATCTTCGAAATGGCATAGAGAAAACTCCATCAAGTTGGTTGTCTGAGAACCCTCATGAAGGTGTGGTTGGAAAACTAGATTCCCAAGTTCCACTCTGGAACTCCTGAATTACGGATCTCTTGAAGTCAATTATTGAATGGCAAACTAGTTCAACAACCATCCATATTGAGTTTTACACTGCTTGATCTTTAAAAATAGTTGCTCCAGACACAATCAATCACTTGCTTGCAATAAAAATTACGCTGCTAGTCATTCTATGGACGAGCTCCCATTTAGTGTCAACTTACTCACTAATTATATAAAAAAATCTTCTCGATACAAAATGCGTCTAAAATCAGTTTTTACAAAATAACATCCTTATCTCATTTTAAAATTCACAATCAATTAATATTTTTAATTTTTACAAAAAAAACTTCTAATGGTTTATAGAAAACCTATTACTCATTACTATTGTTGCCCCCTTTCAAAACACACAACAACATAGCATCTTGTAGAATAGAACATCCAGGTAATTCGACCAGCGCTCATGCTATTCTCATTCGACTTACCATCCACCTTGGCAGTGAACCAGTCTTTAATCCAATGAGATGGCAGTCATCAATAGAGCCACAATGCCGAAAATATTGCCCGAGGTGGCAGCGACTATGAAACTTGACGGATGAAGTCGAATCCCTTTGGGTGGGTCATTGGAACAAAGATCTCATTTGCGCAAGCACGGTTGAATATTAGATTGCATTTGAATTGCGTTGTGTTTACTTGCTGCAAAGAGACAAACGTAGGAAACCAATGAAATATCGTCAAAACATGTGAGTCTGCAACGCATCTGCCATGGCTTTTTTGAATGGTTGATGAGCCAGCTCTGCTGATTTATTTTTTGAAACAACACATCCAAAAGGTCGTAGTGTCGCCCCATAATAGACGCAGGGGATTTCGATTAAGAGCATGCAAGTCAAAATATTCTGATTCTCAATCCTGCTGGCACTTCACATCCAATCAAACAACTCTTGTCCAACGAAACCTCCGGATTAACCTTTGAGGAATCCAGAGCTGTGATTATAGCGAGACAGATCACGAACACGACTCCCACTCTTAGTACCTCGTGGTTTTGTGCAGGACCACAAAGAAGCTTGTAGCCTTGCAGCACATGCTTTGATATAAGTCAGTCGGCTGGTTCATTCCTCCACGCAGCCACAAAATATTTCGACAGCTCAACACAATATCCTGGCCCCTCCCTGAACGGAGATACCCATAGAACCAACGACTTACATACCAATTTGAAAAAACAATTTCACAACAAAATTTATTTGCTTTCCATTAAATATCAGATATAAATTAATTTAAGATAGAATTTTATTTTAACCATACAATTAATTAGTTGAGAAAATATCTCAACCAAATATTAAAGTAAATTTTTCAAATCTTACTAATAAACAATTAATCAACTCACATAACAATTACATTTATGATAATAAATCTCATCCTATGTGCACAAGACAAATAAGAGTTAGAATTTCTAAATCAATTTGTTTTATTAAGTGAACATTCAATTATTAGAGTAAAAAAGTGTTTCTTATATATCCAATTTATGAATTAGCTTGTCAAGTAACAAAACCTAAACTTAAATGGCCATTGCATCTATGGATAAAGTGGAATTTCCCCCTCTTGGATCAAATCTCCAAAGGAATAAATTTGCTTACAAATGAGAGAAGAAATGAAGAGCAAGTTAATTTTTTTAGGTGAAAACAAATTGGTGTATTTAAAAATTTCTTTAATGTTAAATTTTAATATGGATTAAATTTATATATTCAATAATAGGTATCAAATGACTTACTTTATGATAAATCTCACATTGTCACAATTAAAATAACATATAAAATTATTTAATGATTATATATTGATTATTATGTAATTATTATTATTTTTATTATTAAAAAAAAACTAATATTATATATTCTGAAAAAGTATTAAATTTTTAGTTATGGAATTTCATGTCTAATTTTAGTATGGAAAATTATTAATTGTAAATAGCTGTTGGTTTTACAGATATCATGAGTTATCTAATACCACATGTCCAAAAAAAAGACATAACTCATTTCATAAAACACATGATATATGACATTTTTTGTTAATTTAATCATAATTATAAATGAAAAAATCAAACTATTTTGAGATAGAATTAAAATTTTGATTTAGTAATAATTAATGAAGAGTAAAAATATTTTATTGGAAGGTTTTAAGATCTTTTATCATTATCTAATTACTATTAATAATAAAATTAAAATTTTAAATATATGAATGGAAATGAAATAGAGTATTCGTAGTTGAATTTATTGTTAATGTAGTTTGACAAAAAGGTAAACAAACGTTATATAATTTGTAAACTCATTAGTCATACTTTTCACTTTTGTTTTTTTAGAAAATTGAAGTCTTCAAAGTCAAATACGGCACTTCTCAGAAAACAGAAAACATAACGATTCCAAAGTGATAAAAGTATTTTTGTTTTTCAAACATCATGGAAAAAGGCGGGGAAAGTATGTAAATTAGTGTCTGCAACTCAGAGTCTATGGTCCCCGAGCATGCCCCTTTTGAATACCAGGCAGCTTTGGAGTTTGGTTGTCACAGTGTTCTGTCTAACCGCCATCAAAATTCAATTCAACTTAAGTGACCATGCTCATCCTGGTAAAAGTCTGAGTTAGTGGAGTTTGGTTGTCACTGTAATCAAAATTCAATTCAACTTAAGTGACTATGCTCATCTCGGTAAAAGTCTGGGTTAGTGGGGTTTGGTTGTCACTGTGTTCTGTCTAACCGCCATCAAAATTCATTCAACTCAAGGGACTGTTCTCATCCCTTTAATGTTCTCCCGGTAAAACTCTGAGTTAGTGGCAATAAAGACGGGTCAGATTCATAGAGCTACAATAACGTTTGACAATAGTAAATTCGTATCCATTAATATTGTGAAATTTTCAATACAACAATACTCCAATGTCATGTTGAATGCCATCCACAACCAATGTAAGTCAGTTTCAAAATTAATTTATGGGAAGAGGAGGAGTTCTTTATTATCGAATAGAAAAGCAACGTAACATGAAATATATGGTTCATGGAGTGCCTTGGCTGCATGTGGAAGTAGGCTTTATAGGGTTCCGAAGCATGTACTATGCGGTTTTTAACTTTTTCCATTGTAGGATTTCTTAAACTTTCAATGAACGGCTTAAAAGTAAGAAAATATTATATTAGGTCAGATTTTTTAAACTTTTAGTTAACCGCTTAAACTTTGAATGAATGGCTTAAAAGTAAGAAAATATTATATTAATCTAGAGAAGAAATGTATTTTTTTTTTTTTAGATAATTTTTGGCACATTACAACGTTGGATAATGGTTGGCCATGGTTGATTTTCATATTGAGACATTCTTTGTCACAATAAAATGTTGGACCATTGTTGACAATGGAATACCATGGTTGTCACAATGTGACATTGGAATAAGATACGAGTATGGTTGACCATGTTTGATTTACGTACTCACACAATCCTTGTCACAATGCGAAATTGGTTTGTTTTCATATTGAGAGAATATTTGTTACAAAGTGACGTTGGACCATTGTTGACCATGATTATAAACCCAATGAATTTGTAACAAACCCAAATATTAATACTATGAGCCCTATGAATAATATTATACCCTAGGAATATGAGCCCTTAGGTTAATAAATCCAAGGGATTAATACTAAAAGCCCCAGGGATAAATATTATAAACCAAAGGTATAAAAACCCTAAGATAAATATTATAAACCTTAAAATAAATATGTTTGACCAAGGTTTACTATCGTTGATTTTCATATTGAGACAATCTTTGACACAATATGACATTGGACCATTGTTGACCATATTGGACCCACACATTAAATCCTCACTTTTTTAGCTAAAAATAAGGAAATTACATATTAATAATATGTTTAATAATCTTAAAAGATATTGTATAATATTTAATTTAGTGTAAATTTATATTTGAATTTAATATTTAATTTTAATAACCATATTTCTTCCGAAATTCCAGCATGATATTGAGGATTTTTTTATTTCTCTTTTTTAATATTACAACTGTCAAGTTCAAGAATTTGAGATGTTGCACGGGTTCTTGAGGGTCCTAAATCTATTTTCACCATTAAAAAAATATGTTGCAGGGGATCTTGAGGACCCTGAATCCATTTCCACCATTAAAAAAATATTCAAATATTGTTAGTTTCAAAATTTTAGGAAAAAATATAACCAGATTCCTCCAAAAAAAAAATCTACTTAAGCAAATTTACTTAAAATATTAACCCCTTAGATTTATTAATATTCTCGTAATTTACTAAATTATTTATATCATTTTTTAAATAAAACACTAATAAGTAAAATATGTAAATAAACTAAACATGGCCTCGCAAAACATTGAGATGAACAAAACCTTTTCACAAAACCTTTCATGAAAAGGCCTTATAACACATAAGTTAAATATATTAAATATAACATTAAAATTAATGAGAGACCTTGTGTGACCTTTCTATTTCCATATAATCTTTTGAGTATCTTTAGGGATTTGACCATTCACATTTTATTGAATTTTACAATAGAGGTGATAATTCATAATTTATCTCAAGCATTGATAGATTAAAAGTATTCAAGTACAGATATTTGGTTTCTAGTATAATTTGGTGCATTGAGAGATTAGTGGTAACAAGTGTGATGAACACTTGGTATCTCAGTTTATGTATTCATTTTAAAGTATTATAAATATTTTTATCACTCCATTTGAAAGAAGTGTTTACATAAATATGTTTGATCAATAGAAAAACCATGAAATATATAGTACAAAAAAAAAATATGCAAATTGTTTTATGGAGTTTTATATATACAACTCTATACAATATTTATAAACATATACATTTGATTGAACCAACAAATAGAAAAGGAAATCCTTCCCACATGGAATCATCAATTTCCCAAGGGGATTCCTCTAGGCCAAAGTGCCTCCATTCCACTTTTACTTGCTCAATTACTTGATTTTGAGGTGTGATGAGACCTAAACCTCTAATCAATCTCGGAGAACACTACTACTCCTCTCAACTGGTTAAATAATTCATCAATTTGTGGCAATTGATACCTAGTTTTTATGGTCACTTTATTTAACTACGTATAGTCAATAGAGAGTTTGAGTGTCCCATCTGTTTTCTTTACAAACAATACCAGAGCTACCCATGGTGACACACATGGTCGAATGTATCCTTTATGAAGAATTTATTTTAGTTGTAGCTTCAACTCAATCAGTTCCGAGGTACTGATCCGATATGTTTCCTTGGTCGCTAGTGCTACTCTAGATACCAACTCAATTGAAAATTATACCTCTCTGTGAGGAGGAAATCGAAGATTATCCTCTGGAAACACATCTCTGAATTGTCACAACACAAGATATCTTTGTATTATTTCACTTTCTTCCTTTTCAACATGGCTATTGGCCTTGTCATCACTAGTAATTTGCACAACAAACAAATGACAACCCTGTCGATAGATGTGCTTGACCTATATGGTTGTAAACGTTCCTTACCAAGTTGTGATTTTTGCTTCCCATGCAATATTACTTTCCTTCCCATTCATTTAGGCACTCAATTTCCTTCTCATAATGTTCAACCTTGGTTTGGTGCTTATATATCCAATCCATACCCAACAGTATGTTGTACACCCCCAAAGGTAACACGTTTAGGTACGTTGTTTTTGGCTTGCCTTGAAGCTCAATCATGCACAATTTACCCAATGGCTCACTCTTTCCTTCATTCCATTTCCAATTGAACCAACCATGGCTCTACTTATAATTCTTGGGCCAAATTACATTTTTTCACAAGCTTCGAGTTAACATAATTGTAGTTATAACCAAGATAAATTAAAATGGAAACAAATTGATTTCATATCTCACCTTCCATCTCAATGATGGAAGCATGGTGGTCTCCCTAGCAATTGTCCATTGTTACGTAAATTTTAGGCAAATTGCAAGCCACGTTACCCACTGTACAAGCTTTTAGGGCATTGTAAAACTTTGTCCCAATTCTTTTCTGGTGTGGGAAATCCCTTTTCCTATGATTTTCACCATAAATCCAACATTTTATTTGTTCTTTAAATTCATATTTTCGCTACTCTATTGTTGGTTGTTGTGTATTTCCCTCAACAACTTGGATGATTTTCTACTATAACCGATTTATAGTAGTTGGGTGCTTACTTTCCTTTTTATTTGTGGATTTATTGGGCCATTTATTTTTATGTCCAATATTGTCCTTGGTTTTCCAGTCACTTTTAATTGTTGGTTTGCACTATTTCTTCTCACATCAAAGTTTCAACTTCTTAATGACATCATTCAACATTTGGGGTTCCAAAGTCTCAATCCGATCCTTGAATTCTAGAGGTAGGCCATTGATGAATTGCTGGATTTTTTACTTCTCATCCTTGTGATATGGTACATATCTCAATACCTCTAAGAACTAGGTGATTTATTCCTCATCTAACATTTGTCCCATTCTAAGCTTATAAAATTCGTTCGCCTTGATGTCATAATATTGCTTGGACAAATATTAATTCCTTAAAATCTTCTCAAATTCACTGCCAGTCAATTCTTTTTCAATGATTCATTGACATTTTTTAGATCTTCCCACCCTATGTATTCCTTTCCTTTCAAGCTATAGGTGGCAATATTGTAATTCACATTTGCATAATAATCATGAATTCTAAAAGATTTTCTCAGGCCCAGCAACCAACCTTTTGCATCTTCATATTTCTTCATTTCCTCATCAAATGTGGGTGGTTTTGTTTTCTTAAGTTCCTATGGCATATAATCATTTTCCTTTCTTCCCTAATTATGATGATGATGATGATGAGAGTGATGATGGTGCCTTCTAGTAGTAGATTCGGAAGGTCTACTAGAATGATGCACATCATTGTTGGTTATTCCTTCTTGGTAATCAGTGGTGCCTCTTCCTTCACAATGTCTTCACTTTCCTACCTATTCCTCTTCCTAGACCTACTACCATATGCCCCATTTTCTTTCTTTTCTTACCCCCGAAGGCTCCTATATTTATGACTATCACCCAACTTAGGCTGACTCTATCTCTGTAAACCTAAGAGGCTTTGAAAAATAACTGAGTTTATCTCAACTTGCCTCTCTTAATCTCTCACTAGCCTTTCATTTTATTATTTGAAGCTTTTCACTTCAACGGCTAGGCTCCTCAAAGTATCCAACCAATCAGGTGAGTCTTCCCCGTTTTCTTGGCCAAATGATCTTTCTTCTTCTTTCAATTTGGCCTATTCATTTCCATGTTGTGACTGATCGAAGCTATATTGCACCATTCTAGTCCCCATTCCCATGTATTTCATTGTCTTCTATTGCTTGTGATGTGCTGTAATCCACACATAATTTCTAGATACAACATGAGATAAATAAATACATACAATCATGATCATGAACTTGCATTTTTGGAGCTGCCATGGTGAGATTTACTATAACAAAACAATCCATGTTAGTATATCCATGATAATAAACATCAAGCCAAAAGAATCACCACCTTTGTATTTCATATTCATTAATCATATATCAAGCAACAGCAATTGTTAGTGCCATGTTCCATATTTAAATCACAATATAACCATATCATCCATGCATGCAACCAATCAATTATAAACCGACTTTTAACACTTGGACATTTGTTTAGTAAATTTTCTAAAGATAAATATGACACCATTCCAGGTACCCTACTATTATTTTCCCATGATAGAGCCCATTCAATCCAAATTTTGAACCTGGATGCTCTTGATATCGTATGTGGACAACCACCACCTTAACCCAAGGTGAGAATTTTCACTTGTTAATCTAATCCCTCATTTACAGTTAAAGACATGGGATAAATATTTTTACTTTTTGAATTCAAAACTTCAAACAATTACCACCATTATGTTTTCCTTGGGGAGATAGTTGCAGCAATATAAAATATCACCCCAATTCGGCCTCTGGATCAAAAGTTATAGCTTTGAAAATTTCCACTTCCTCATCCTCATTCTACCATGTGGTAACCATGTGGCATCCAATTCATCCCTTTACCACCACTTGGTGTGGCCATATTAGCTTTCTGACACATTCATGGAAAGGGTCCCACCAATTCCCGCGCTATGCATTAGTCTGTGTGTGTGTGTGTGTGTATAGGTGAGCCAAAAGCTGCCACAAACTTTATCGTCTGGTCGGGTATATTACTTGAATCTTCTTCCTTTTCACTCTTGTAAATATTTAGGGGTCAGTCCCACAGGATGAACTTCAAGGTGCATCCACCCCTCAAACCAAAATTAGGACTCTCATGCTCTAATGTCTACCACTGCAGCTTGGCTTACGTCATCTTTCCCCCGTCAATATGCACTTTGCCATCTTGTCCCAAGTAGTAGCCTATGGGATGATTTGGAGCTTGGGTCCAAACCTATCCATGTGGCCTCTCTCATGGTTGGTTCACTGCTTTACTGTTGCCATGATTTCTCATGTCATGTCATCCCAACTTTACTCTCCCTAGCTCACTTTTTGTGCATTTCTTATTTAAGTTTTGGGATGGGAGTCTTGGGACACGTCACCCTAGGTCCTCCCACCTTATGCTTTAGAATTTACTTTACCAAATAGAACTTCTCCATGAT
Organism: Pinus taeda; assembly: GCA_000404065.3. Lineage (NCBI taxonomy): Eukaryota > Viridiplantae > Streptophyta > Pinopsida > Pinales > Pinaceae > Pinus > Pinus taeda. Next base: position 17,237 of record APFE030791588.1, read on the forward strand.
GGCGGCCTACCATGAATGCTCTACCCCTTTCATCTTGAGTCTCCTCTTCAATGTGCCAAGGCATACCTCCAAGTGACTTAGTCGGGGATGATAATTTTTTCGATCGCATAGTGAACTTAATTCTGTCTATGCGAGCCTACCTTGATATTTTTCCAAGTCACAATAGAATTTCAACTTGGGTATTGGGCCCTTCCATTAGCCAAGACGAGGGCCCCAAATAACCATGACCTTATCCACTCCACCAAATTTTCTATGTTAACGTTGCCATCTCTTCTACGCAACCCTTATAAACTTCTGAGTTTATGCATCTAGGACATGTCATCAATCAGAAGAAGGATAAACAAAGTCTCCATTAACTAACCTTAATAGCCAGACATTATTATCTGGAATGTAAAAAAGCCCTCTTTCCACTCTTGGAAAATCGATGAGCTGTCATATGCTTAGACTATTATGTATTGAAATGCCTTTTAAATCCTATTTATACTATAAGAATGAATAAATTATCACCATAGTAGGGATCCAAGTAATATAGGACTGAACAATCAATATTTCTGGCCTCTCCAAGCATGTAGTACTACCATAAGCAATGCAAAATCTTGTGTCATTTTTTGAAATTTATTAAGTCGATGGCTTGAACTACCATCGTGGGAAAATACAAGTTTTTATTAGGAGGGTCCTCAAATTAATTGGACTATTCCTGTACAAGAATAGAAAAATGGTAGTGTAATTATTTGGTACAACAAAAAGCTCATTTGGTAATGGAGTTTTGAATTCGGTTTTTTTTAAATAAAATATTATCATTTTCCAATTCCAATTTGAAATTGTTAAAATTTTCAATATTTAAGTTTTCAACTTTTATTATTGATAATTAGTATATTTTCTTAAAATATTAGGTAGTTTGGATAATGATTATGACTTCATTTGAACTTGAATTAGATGTATCTAATTAATTCAACAAATAAAGACTCACATGGTATATTCGATATATGTGTTAATGCGAGCACATATAACATCCTCCATTTTTTTAGATTGATTTGTACTAACAACAAATTCAGTGGGATCATCTTCATATGATTTCTCTCCATTTACAAAATCGTCTAGTCAACTATAAGGAATAATAACTATTTGTTCCCCTTCAATTTCATTCTATGTTAGATATTTAGTAGAAAATTTTATCATATCTTCTAGGTTTTTAGTTTCCAACTCTGTAATATCATCCCACTTTCCGATTTATAGAGTACCTATAAAAATTTAAAGTATTAGGAGAAAAACAAATATGACAATAAGCTTTTATAAATAATTTCCTATATGTGCTTCCTCATCTACATGTGTGCCTTCTAGATATGCATGTTGATATATCTTTGTGTAATTACAAAAGTAGAAATCTCATGGGAAATTCAATTAATTTTTTTACAGTTTTGAATAAATGTCTTAGGCACTCATCTCTTCTCAGCGAAAGATTGTCTCCCAAGGTACAAAAAATGAGACAAGGAGGATTTCCAAGCAAATAATCAGTGATAAATGAAGATCCTATAAGGTAGTTGTATGGCGTCTTTTGCATCTAAACAGTGAGAGACTTGGAACTACTCCTAGTAATGGAGGGAGATTTAGAAAATTTATAGATCGACAGGGAGCCATCCGGTCCCCTATGGTGTCGAGTAGAGGGTGTGCTACTTTATGTGATTTAGGGAATTAGATGATTCTCAAATAAATATATCACATACATAAAACAAAGAGAACAAAAAATTATTACTTTCCCTTTAACTTTAGACTATGTGATATATCAAACAAACAAACAAAAAATTCATTTGTTTTTGCATATGAATAAAGATCCTATAAAGACCTATTTGTCCTTGCTACTTTCAAAGTAATTGGGCCTTGCAAATATATCTTCTGATGGGTACTGGGGCAATGTCGTGAAAGAACTAGTGATACCTTTTAGCAGCTGAAGAATCGACCAAGGTAACAGATGAGGCTTTCGTGTTGTCTGAACGTCCACCTATAGGGATGGAAGCCTAAGATTTTGACTACTAAAGTACCTTGGTCCCACGTGAACAGTCAAGTCTTTAGCTTCTTGGTAGTAGGTTACCAGTATTGAGCACTAGACGAGTCACGTAGCCGCTAGACCTAAGTCGAGCCCCCTCTGAATCGGGTCTCTACCATGCTCGGGTATTTTTTTCAATGGAATGATTGAAGGGTTTTAACATCCCTAAAAATTCAACTACTATGTTTCAAATATGTAACATGACCATGGTGGCTTATGGAAGACCTACCCCTGATGGTCCTAACTTGAACTATAAATTATTTAGTGGCCCTGGTGGGGAATTCAGTTGGCTAAAGTTATGGTATTTTTTAAGATATTACTTTTCTTTAGGGTGTGAGATGTAGGCTAAAATAAAATAAGTATCAAAAGCTCCAAAAACTAGATGTCTTCTAATACAAATCTTATAGAAGCTTAGTGTGTGACGTGTAACTGTGTGCAAGTGATCAAATGAGCATGAAAAGTGTGATAAGTTGTGGATATTCGATGATCCGTTACAATAACTTCCTAATTACACTATATTTCAATTGTTCCTTGCATGAAAATGAAATTATGTGTGGATAATGGGTTGCATACTCTTTCTCCTACTACACTATGTCCGACTAAATGGAGGTGGAAAACAAAAGTGTGCTAAGAAGACTTTCATATGCTACCCAGTTTCACCTACAAGGCGTAAGGGAAGCAAATATTACATGCTTTCTTTAGTGGCACTTGGACCTAGTCCCAAAACTAATGAAATGAATAAATTCTTTGGTTAGTAACAAGATTTGTGGATGATAGGCCACTTAATATTTTACTAATTAAGGTATGCGATTTGTAACAACTAGAAAAACGGATTTAAAAATATGTGTTGAATTTGACCACTTACTTTTACCCCTAATTAGGCTATGTGAGGATTTGCAAATATAAATAAAAATAAAGATAATCTAATTTATAATACAAAACTTATAGAAGCTTAGTGTGTAATGTGTAACTGTGTGCAAGTGATCAAGTGAGCATGAAAAGTCTAATAAGATGTGGATATTTAGTGATCCATTACATTATCTTCCTAGTTACACTATATTACAATTGTTCCTTGCATTAAAAAGAAATGATGTCAGGATAATGGGCCGTTTACTCTTTCTCCTACTACACTATGTGTGACTAAAAGGAAGTGGAAAACATAAGTGTGCTAAGAAGACTTTCATATGCTAGCCCATGTTCACCTAAAATACGCAAAGGGAACCATAGATTTGCTTACTTTCTGTAGTGAAACTTGGCGCGAGTCCCAAAACTAATGAAATGAATAAATTCTTTGGTTAGTAGCAATTTTTGTGGATGATAATCCACTTACTCTTTAACTAATTAAGCTATGTGATTTGTAAAAACTAGAAAAATAGATTGAAAAATATGTGTTGAATTTGGCCACTTATTTTTCCCCCTAATCAAGCTATGTGAGAATTTGCAAATAAAAATAAAAGTAAAGATAATCTAATTTCTACTAAAAAGCTTATAGAAGCTTAGTTTGTGATGTGTAACTATGTGCACATGATAAAGTGAGCA
>APFE030791591.1:0-10180 GCA_000404065.3 Pinus taeda
GAACCGCTCTCGTATGGGGGCCATGTCCCTGATCTAACAAGGGTCGGTTTCTCCCTCAAGGAACTCAATTATGGAACGAGGAGATGGTGCCGAACCCCATCAGAACTGCAGGCATTCAACGCCTTGGTGGCGGCCACAGGAAAACGCCAACCTTCTGGACCACAGCTTAAGTTTGTCAAAAAGCTGGAAAACATTCCAACAGTGTCCTTGCCGGTGGAGGACACATGCATATCAGCTCTGAACCTTGCCGAAAGAGGGCTAATCGGACAGTTCACAGGGCTATGGCCCTCCTCGAAAGGAGTAGAAGAATGGGTAAAGCGCAACTGGATTCCCCTGGTCGAAGAAGGAATAAAAAGTCACTTCGTGGGAAAGGGTTTTTTCGTGTTCGTGTTCGAAAATGCAGAGGATAGGAGCCTGATCTTCAGAAAAGGGGCATATTTCATGGGCCCTGAAGGGCTGTACCTGAATAAATGGTCTCCCTACTTCGACCCATCCCAAGATGTACCTAAGGCGGTGCTAGTCTGGGTGCACCTATCACATCTTCCTCTTCGTTGTTGGAGCCAGAAATTGCTGCAATCCATAGGAAATGCTCTTGGAAAATACATAGATCAGGCCCCAAAGAAGGATCAATACTCTTGTGCGAGAATCTGCGTGGAGGTTGATCTAGAAATCGGGCTTCCCGAAGCTGTCAAGCTATCGGTGGCAGAATGGACGCACATTCAAGAACTAGATTACGAGCAACTTCCATTCAAATGTCGATATTGCCACGAATACAGACACTTCGCAAGATATTGTAAGAAGAAAAACGAGGAATCTACTGAGAAAGAAAAAGGAGAGCAATGGAAACAAGTTAAAAAAGCAGGAAACAATATGTAGAGCAACAAAAACAAAGGCAAGGAGATAGGGAGGAAAACAGGACAAGAAACGGAAAGCCAACAAAACGTTGGGAGCAAGGAAGGCACCAGCGCAGTGGAGGACAAGAACCCATTTGAATCTCTCACACCACGCACAGAAACCATGGAGAAGGAGCATGAAGATCCATCTCAGCACAAAGACAGTGAAATGCAAGATCCAGGTAACACATCTAACCCGAATCCAAGCAATAGCACCTACCCTTCATATGCAGACATAATCAAGAAGAAAAAGAAAAAGACAAAATACGCCGGCTCATCGGATGATGAAGAAAGACCATCCAAGCGAGCGGGAAGGAGATCAAACAAAGAGGTAAGGGAAGAAGAATCAGAAAAGCAAAAAACCCTAGGAAGTCAAGCTACCTTAGAAATGACTCTCGGAGAAACATCAGCCCAAGGGCATCCAAGGGAGGAGGCCCCACAACAACAAGTTGTAAATGATGAACCTGAACTTGGTATCTTGGAACTGCAGGGGTCTGGGTAATCCCAACAAGGCAAAGGCCATCAAGGATCTAATGAAAATGGAACCCATAGACGTACTCATGCTCCAAGAGACCAAAATAGAAGGGGAGACCCTTCTAAATTCTAGCACCTTTAAATGGAAATTTGACTCAGGGAAGGTAATCAGTGCAAGAGGATCAGCATGAGGGATAGGTACATTCTGGTCAAAGAACCTATTCACCCTTGGAAAAACACATGAGACTCAACACTGGATATATACAGAACTTTGGCATACAGCAGGCAAAGTCAAATTAGATTTGTTCAATATGTATGTCCCGGTGCATTATGGGGAGAAATGTGAATGCTGGAAAACTCTAATAGAATACATAGAGCAATGCAGTCCCACAAATATAATCATAGGAGGAGATCTGAATATAATCTTAGACCCAAAAGAAAAGCGAGGAGGGTCCTACACAAGAGATCCCTTCCTCCTCACTGTGGAAAATCTAATCCAATCCTGGGATTTGGTAGACTTCAAACTGGTGAAAGGAACATATACTTGGACAGACAACAGAATAGGGGAACAACACATTTCAGCAAGGTTAGATAGATTCCTCGCTAGCAGTGCTATTATGATGGATAATAGAATGGTCCTCTCCATGATCCTGCCAAAATTAACATCGGACCACAAACCAATTCTTCTGCACATAAAGGAGGAAGAAGACCTCGGGCCCCTCTCCTTTAGATTCAGCCCTCTCTGGGCCAAAAGAGAGGGGTTTCTTGATACGGTACAAACAACTTGGGAAATAGAAATCTCAGGCTCCCCAAGCTATGTATCGAAGAAAAAAATTAAGAATACCAAAAAGTCACTCAAAGAATGGATAAAGAAAGAAGTCAACACCCCCACCAACCAGAGGAAACCATACGGTTCCTTTAGAAATGAGGAGGAATTTTGGCGATTAAAATCTCGTAGCCTGTGGCTCAAATCAGGAGACAGGAATACAACATATTTCCATAGACAGTACAGGCCGAGGATATCGAGAAATCACATCGCAGAAATTACTACCACCAATGGTCAGGCATGCAGAGGCTTCGAACAGATAAAGGAGGCAGCAGTAAACCATTTTCAGAATCTTCTCAGCGCCGGAAAAGATGGAAGCGAGGAGGACATGGAAGAATTCCTTATCAATATACCCCAGCTAGTAAGCTTAGAAGACAATGAATCTCTAATAAGGCCAGCTTCAGAAGAAGAAATAATAAACATAGCCTGGTCCATGGAGCCAGATAAATCCCCTGGCCCCGACGGATTCTCAATTCACTTTTCTAGAATATTCTGGGAGATAATCAAAACTGATCTGATGAGAATGGTCTAGGGCTTCATGAGGAAGGCAATAGTCGGAGGCGGCATAAACTCAACTTTTCTCGCTTTAATCCCAAAGGAAAATAATCCAGGCACCTTTGACAGATATAGACCTATATCATTATGCAATTCATCATATAAGATCTTGGCCAAGTTGATGGAAAATAGAATCAAGCCACTTCTTCAAAAATTAATTACCCCAGCTCAAGGAGGCTTTGTGAAAGGTCGACATATCCTGGGCAACGTCATTCAAGTGCAGGAAGTACTGCATTCAAGTCAACTGTGCAGAGAACAAGGTATGTTAATCAAACTGGATATGTGTAATGCTTTTGACAGGGTAAATAGATTCTTTTTATATAGGGTTCTATCAGCTTTTGGCTTCAACCAGAATTTTATTGATATAATTAAAGCCTGCTTGGAAAAGATATGGATAGCGCCAATGATAAATGGAAGACTTGCAAACTTTTTTCTAGCCACAAGGGGCCTGAGACAGGGGGGCCTCTCCAAGAATAGCATCAGCTTTCAAATCCATCCTTCAGAAATTCTGCAACATAACTGGTGCTCTAGTAAGTGAAAAGAAGAGTGCAGTGTATGGCTGGAACACAGAGCAACAAACAATAAGGAAAATAGTAGAAGATCTGGGATACATCTGGTATGCAGAATGGGAAAGAATTAAATATCTGGGACTACCCATAACTTTGGGCTCAAACATGAACCACCTGTGGGACGAAGTAATAGTTAAATGCAAGAAAAGGATAAAAGCGTGGGGAGGCTTCTGGTTATCTACAGGAGGCAAACTTATATTGATCAAATCCGTTCTCTCAACGTTGGAAACATTCTAAGAGGCCCTGATGATGGTTTCCAAACACATCTCAGACGAAATTTCTAAATATATTCGCAACGTTTTGTGGAACGAGGGGCGAGGGAACAACAATAGGTTTCATTTAATCAGATGGGAAACAGTTAAAAGGCCGATGGTGGAAGGAGGCCTTCAGGTGCGTGATCCTGGGCTAGCAAACGTGGCCTTGGGATGCAAACTGCTGTGGCAATTTTGTGAGGCGCCCAACCACCTGGTAAGCAAGATCCTTAAAGAGAAGTATTTTAAAAACCAATCCATAATGAGCTGCAAAACGGAAAAGCAGCCCAAAGGCACGCAGGCCTGGAAGTTGTGTGTAAAAGGCATCGAATTCTTCAGAAGCGAATTATACAGAATTCCAGGCAACGAGAAGAATACGAACCTATTGAAAGATCGCGTAATGGGACATCAGCCACTAAAACAAAAAGCAGAGATTGTTGAGATCAGAGCTTGGCTTCAAGCGAGAGGAATTAAAAAAATAGAGGATATAACCGAATGGGACAACAAAGGCAACTGGCTGCGATGGAAATGGCCCAGAATTCCAGAAGAACTAAAAAACTAGTTTGTTGTACTCAATGATGAAATTGTAGATTTTACACCAATTCATATTGATGAGGAGGATACCTGGGGATAGGCTAAGAAAGGAATATATACAGCAAAGCAGGGATACTATCAACTACAAAGCCAGCAAGACACACCACATGAGGGATCAGTTTGGAAGCAGATTTGGGACGTCCCAAAATTCAACTTTTTCTTTTGGACCTTATTCCATAACAAAATTCTCACAAGTGAAAACTTGAGCAAAAGGGGTATAGCAGGACCACACAGATGCATTTTATGTAAAAAAGAGCTAGAAACAGCAAGTCATCTGTTTATAACTTGTGAGTTTGCGAAGGAGGTATGGTCTACTTTCTTGTCCGGACTAAACATGAGTGCCCCTCTCCAAAGCACAATAACCTCCATGTTCACATCTTGGAAAGAAAACTACCCTCATCAAATTGCCAACAAATCAATTTGGAACAAGGTATGGACAACTGTGCCTAAATATGTTTGTTGGAAAATCTGGTTAGCCCGGAATGAGGCAATCTTCAACAACACTGAGCAACCAGCAATGAAAGTGGTGAAACAGGCAAAGAAGCTCCTCCTAGAAACTCTAAATCATCATACAGCAAAGGAAGATAACTCGCTAAGAAAAGAAGAAAGCGTGTGGTTGGAAGACTACACAGGAAAAGGCAGACAGCAAGCACCACCGCGACCAATCCACAAAGAAAGGTGGCAGATTCGAGAAACCGAAGATAATTTTTAGAAATGGATGAAATCCCAGGAAATATGCACCATTCTCTTTGATGGAGCCTCAAAAGGAAATCGAGGGAGAGCTCGAGCAAGTGGACTGATTTACTACCGGAATGGGAAAAAAGAAGAATTTAGCTGGGGCCTGGGAGTGAAAACAAACAACCAAGCAGAAATACTTAGCCTCTGGAAAGCTTGCCAAATTGCAAGCAAAGAAAATCCAAAGGAAATCTTAATAATAGGAGATTCAGAACTGCTGATAAAAACATTGGCAAAAAAGGAAAAGCTCAAGGATCCGACTCTAAACAAGCAACTATCAAGAGTGAACAAAATATTGAAAGATCTCTGCTCGGTTCAAATATACCATATTCTTAGAGGACTAAACAAGGATGCAGATAGGTTGGCAAATATAGGATGCACTCTTCAGGAATGAATGATCAGCATTAATGCAGGAAGCCCAACTAAGGCATAAATTCCCTAAGTGAAAGAGTGTTGTAATCAGCAATGGAATTGTAATGGCTGTTTAGGCAATGCCCGATCTTACTATGAATAAAAATAACCGTTTCAGTTAAAAATAAAAAAAATAAAAAAAATGCTAGTTCTTAACTTATGGCAACACTTCTTGTTACTATAAATAACTCATGAAAATGTTCCAGTTCACATCATCCATGTAGTGATATGGGATCATACATATAATATATTAACATATTACAACATTTACCATTAAAAATTTTGTCATATTCCATGTCTTCGTCCATTCTTTGGGAAAATAGTGTCCTCCCATAGTTTTCCAAGACATTTATAATCATGTCATTTAGATGTCCATGATAGTACTTATTCAGATTACATGTGGATCGAATAAGTGATTATACTCTCCAAACAAATTGGTATTTTATTTATACCTTATTCATTTTGGGTAGTATTCCTCTATAATCTCATAATTTATCATACACTCCATATAGAGTGGCATTTACTTCTCAATTGAATAATATTTTTTTTTTAATATTTCAAAAAGTATTTTTATTTTACTGATTATATTTAGGTAATTTTTAACCTTATCTTATTTAAAATTTAATTATAAACTAAAAAATATAATTTTAAAATATTAAATTTATGTAGTATGAATTAAATTTTATTTTTAACCCTAAATTTATCAAGCAACACAAAACTATTTTAATATCAGATTTAATATTCTAGGTATTTTTATTTTTTGAAACAATAACTTTTATTTATGGAGGGGAAAATCTCATTAAAAGACGTGAATTTATATATATAGAAGTTTAGTTTGTTATAGCCAAAACATGCCAACTTTCTTATTTACTCATAATTTTCAAATGGAGTGATTTCCATGTATTTTTACTCTCCAAATTAATAAAGAACTTGGCTAAGCTATCGTTGTTCATACTTTTAATAAGGGTTTCATATTTGGAACCATGCAAATGTTTGAGTAAATGTATCTACCATCAATGTTCTCTTCTTTGAATAAAAAGTGTTTGAAGAAACGTTTTCATGCAAAGTGTTTTTGAAAATGTATGAATTTTTTTTTTTGAGAATTACTACAAGATTCACTAGCGTGTTTTAGTTGGTGACATTAAGGATCATGATTGTGTAATTTGACATAATGAATCCTTCCAATCACCTCGAAAGAAGGAAAATTATGCATTTTTGGATTCAAATGAATATTTGTAGGAACAACGCATAAGGATGGATCATAGATTCTTTGGATTGTTATTGTGTATGTGAGAGTGAGAGGGGAGCTCACCCATATATGCCTCTGCAATTCATGTGATGTAATGAAGATCATAACCCATGGCCCACTGGAAGCTTGCTCTAATGATTTTAAGACCCTACGACAAATTCCGATACATGAATGTACCCTAAGGACAAATTGAATCCATTTATATTTATCTTCTAATATTTATTTGAATCTAATTATAGCCAAGAGAAACATCCATGAAGAAGAGAAAGGCAAAAAAAGAAGCAAAAAACAATCAAAATTATCTCTAAACATAAAATCATACAAAGTAAAGTGTGCATGTTATTTTTGGAAGAAAACTCTATACTAAAAAAATTTAAACACCCAAATCCAATAACCAAAATAATATAAACTATGTTACCTCCCATATGACTTAGAAAAAGAAGTAAGAACATGAGTAACTAACTATCAAATATGTTTTCAAATCTTTAAAACCTTTAGTATTAAATAGCTTTAAAATATCTGAAATGTATTTAAATTATCAATATTAAAAAAATACATTTTTATTAGAAATTTACATATTAGCACAATTATATAAATTAAATGGTTAGAAAATGTTAATAAACAACAAACACAAAAACATTTGCCTCATAATACATCTCACTTTGCTAAAATTAAAAAAAAATGGAATTAACTATATCATTATTATTATTACAAGTTTAACATATATTCATTTGAGAAAGCATGGAGTAATTCTTTTATCAATAAAGATTTATATCCAATTTATTACTGAGTTTCTTAGTCTAAATAGGGTATGTTATAATACCATGGGCAAGACCCATGGCTTCCTGAAGCCCAAAAAAACATAACTCATTTCATATGAAACTTGCTCATAAGATATTTTGTTAATTAATCAATTTCACTAAATCAACAAAAAAAAAATACAACCAGGTTCCACATAAATATGAGTCTTTGATTTGTGTATACTACTAAGAAAATTATAGAATATTTAATGGTCCTACCATAAATCTAATAATAATTAATAATTAGATAAAAATTTTGGAATCTCTATTCTATTTTAAAAGAAACATGGTGGTATAATTAAGTTTGACTTCATCTTAATTTTGAGTTACCAATCACATTTGTAAATGACTAAACATATAATTTGATATTAAAAACTTGGAATTTTCAAATTAAAAAATGCATATCAAACTTAAGAGTAAATTTGTTACTAGTGAAACCTAAACGAACACATGCTACATAGATTATTGAATATTGAAACCTAAATAAAGACATGCTATATATATTATTGAATATTGAAACCTAAATAAAAACATGCTATATATATTATAGAATACATAAAATGGAAGAAATAGAGAAATGTAACTAGCTCTCTTGAATCACTTGTAATAACTTTAACACATTAATTATTAATAATAGAAAACGCTCCACAAGAAAGAACTTACCCTAAATTAGATTATATAAAATTATCGGAAAAAAAGATAAAATATAAATGCAAATGAAAAATTTGTGATTTTCAATTAAAATAAAAAATTATTAAAGCTAAATTAAAATAGTCAATTATATTGAATGAATGCTTTAAGACAAAAATAGATAAATATATGATGCTCTCTATCATCATTGCGCTTCTCCAGTTAAATTTGTAATATTATTTGAATTGTTGACTGCCAAAACAAGAGGAGCAGAAAAGGACTACCCAATATTACATAAAATATTATTTACCGAGTATCAAAGATTCCATTTAAATTCAAATTCAGGCGTCAACATTCCAAAACATTCTAAATTTGCACCGACCTCGATAGATGTGAATGTAAAGAGAATTCCTTGAATTTCAAGAAAACCCAACTACTTTGCACTAGAATTGAATTTGAAGAAAAGCATCTGAGGCTTTTTTGTGGTCCACCCCTTTAACGGATCACAGCTTTTTTGAGATAGACGAGGGATGGAATTTTTATGTTTTTGAGATAGACGAGGGATGGAATTTTTATGTCGGTTTAGTAGATGAGTTCGTTGTGCGGTGCATAAATATATGGCTGCTTGCAGTGAATCTTTTTTGTGTTTGCAGCACTTTTTCTATATATGTCACCGTGATCAAATGTTTGTGTGGCCGTTACTGGTAGAAAAGAAGAGTTTAGGATTTTGGTGTCTTCATGTTCTCTTGACTGTTCGTTTCTGGGAAGCGCCATTTTGGTTTCTGGTTTTTGTGTCTTGGTCCCAATCAAAGGCTTTGTGTTTTTGTTCCAAATCAAAGACTGTGCGTAGAAATTAATGGCCAAAATTTGTAGGTTGACCGAAGAGGACAACAATGGATCTGGAACTTTCATCCGTTCGAGGGGATTCTCTATTGGTTGCAATTGTTGAATTATCTTTCTATTGATCATCACAATAGATTTGGACCGTTCCAGAAGATCCCCGCTACATCCAATCGATTGAGATCAACGGTATTTCCTGATTTTGTTATTCATTTCGATATACCATTTATCTCTTTGTAAATCTGACTATTCGAGAAGATCCTCTCCTGTATCCAAATCTGACTATTCCAAAAGATCGTCTCCTGTATCCAAATGAAGTAAATTCATTCATTTTGGCTCTTGTTGCTGCTGTTACGCAAACCCTTGTTGGGCTATTCTCTTCCGCTGCTCCAAATTCGTTTCAGTACTCTGTTTATTTCATGTGTTTATTTAAATTTTAGATAATTTGTTGTTAATGTAATTTTGTTATTTCTATTTCATTTTCTTTAATTAGTTTAATCTCTCCAAACCATGCTCCTGTCCTCCTTGATTTTGATAATTATTTTATGATATTTTGATTTAGATTTCATTTCTGTGTAGCGTTTCAATTTTCTGTTAGTTGCATCAAAAATCACTTGTAGGAACATAATTGGCCACATTAAAAGTATCTTCAGCCAAGCCATTGTGCATGGTTCTACCTCGGGTTCAAGTTCTTGGTTCAAGCCTCCTTCTCTGTTATTGAGGATAAGATTACGGCCACACGTTTATTAAATTTGTGCATCTATTACTTTCGAAGTATTTGGTCGTCAAAAGGCAGAGTAATTTTATAACACGTTTGTTAGATATGATATCGCTGGAATTATCTAGCTGATCATAATCGCAAACTTCTCTAGATCACCATTTGTTTGAAATGTTTCACTCGTTTATGTGAAGTTAACCAATTTGAACGTAAACCAAAGCTTTCAAAGGATTAGTCAAGGCTCTATTTGTTTAAAAATTTTCACTCCTTTCTGTGAAGTTAATCAATTTGAATGTAAACCAAAGCCCTCAAAGGATTAGTAACGGCTCCAGTGATGCCCTCCCTCCGCTTTCCGCTCTCCAGTATCTTCCCTCCACATTTCTTTCTAATTATACATAGTGCAAGTGTAAACAGTATAAATATACAAATATAAGCTTATGTTTTGGAAGATGAAGTGGAGATGGAGGTGTAGGGGGTGGAGGTGGTGGTGGAGGAGAAGGACGAGGACGAGGAGGTGAAAGTGAAGGTGCTGGAGGAGGTGGAGGTCGAGGAAGAGGAGGTGGGCTAGGTGGTGGAGGCAGGGGAGCAGTAGGACGAGGAGGAGCAGCAGGTGTAGGAGGTGGAGATGGAGGTCA
>APFE030791598.1:0-5000 GCA_000404065.3 Pinus taeda
TTTTATTTATTTACCATACCTTTTGAGTAAGTATAAAAAGACGTTTTATTTATTTACCATACCTCCACTTTACTTATATTTTTATTTGTTTACACCCTTGCATGTAGATAAGGTGACTTATGAGTAAATAAAAAAAATGCTTTATTTATTTACCATACCTCTCATTTATTTATATTTTTATTAATTTACCAGAACTCTTTTATAAATATGGTATTTAGGCCTTTCGCCCATAGGATTCACTTAAATAAAACCTATTCTTGAAAATGGGAGAATGGATTCACTTAAATAAAACCTATTCTTGAAAATGGGCGAATGGAAGGTTGTAACTCCTAATTTCAAGGGATAAATTTACCTTTTTTACCCTCTCCCTTAAAATAAGGTGGGCTATTTGAGGTGATTTGTAAAAATGTACTATGATACAAAATATTGGTCCACTAAAAATTTAAAACCCCTTAATTTTGCCAAAGGGCGAACATTCGCCCCTAAAATCACCCCTACAAGTGACTCACCGAGGCATGAAAGGGCCGAGAGAAAGAGCTTAGAGAGCTAGAGCAAATAGCTAGAGCCAAGAGCTAGAGTGAGCACCAGAAACGAGAGCTGAGAGCCAGAACCAGAGCTAGAGCCACAGAGCCAGAGCTAGAGTTAGAGCCACAGCCAGATCCACAAGAGCTAAAACTAGAGCCAAGAGCCCGAGCTGGAAAGCTGAAGAGCTCCAAGAGCCAAGGGATAAGATGGTGTTCTGAGCCCAATGTTCCTGTGTAAAACATTGGAGTTTCGTGGAGCTTGTAAAAGAACTATTTTCATAATCCTAGAGAGCCTAATCGAGTTGATTAGAGCTCAAGGAGATGTAGCCCAAGATATCAAGGTGAACTCCATATTATATTGTTGTCTTATGTGTTGGTTTCTATTGTTGCTTTAACCACTATTATATGCATTTATATATTAGTTTAAGTACCTTTCCATATGAGCACAAACAACTGATTTTAAAGTAAATAATTAGCTGAAAACAAAAACTAGCATACACCCATATTTACAAGCATTTCTGATTTCTACATTGGTTAATCATTAAGACTTGGGAAAATTTAAGGCTTTGGAAGTGGGAGAGGTTCTTGTAAGTTAGCCAAAAAGCCTAAGAGCTCCATTTTCAAATCAGGTGGTGTTAGAGCTTAATATTGATTAACCCCACTTTCAAAGAAGGTTGTATTAGAATTCTTGATTGATAGGGCAAAGATTGCTTGTCCAGAAGGTGTTTTGATGGTCAAGGATTGATTGCCTCATTGATTGTATGTTTGGTTGCAGACTGCCTATTGTTTGAGTTTGCAAAGGTGAAGGGAAAGCTAGTGATAACTTAGTCGAGGAAGGACAAGAGAGAAGAAGAGTTGAAGGCATTCTTTTATCCCAAAGGACCTCAAAGCAACCCTTGAAGCACAAAAGGTTATTGCAAGAGGTTACTAGATAAGCTCTTTAATAATTTTGTTTGGAGTTCGTTTGTGCCTTTTGAAAATGACAACTTCTACAAGTGAGTTCTCAAATTATTCTTGCTCTCGAAGTTCCTTTAATGGAGACATGAAGCAATATTTGTCCACCATGATGGATATGGTGAGAGAAATGTATGAGGATGGAAGGAAGAGCGACACACTTAGAGAGCAATTGAATTCCGTGGAAGAAGAGAAGCAAATGCTTTCTGACAAATTGCAGGAAATGGAGAGGCAACTTCATATTGCAAGTATGAACCTGAAAAGGATGAATGGGTTGGAGTCACATATCTTTGTTGAAAAAGAATCCTTGGCCAAGTATCATCTTGAAGAAGAGGTAAACCATTCCTGTTTCTCTTGAAATTCTTCTAAGAATGCTTATATTTTTTCTTTTGAAAAACATACAAGAGGCATAGGTTCCAAGCTAATCTCCAAGATGGGCTATGAAGGAAAAGGATTGGGAAAACATGCACAAGGTATTGTTGAGCCAATACTGGTTGAGGAAAGGCCTAAGTATTTGGGTCTTGCCTATGGACAGTCTTATGGAGAGAATTCCAAAGCTGCCATGAAGGCCATTGAAACAGTTCCAAAAAGGTGCTTCATTGCAGGTCCTCTACTTCAGAAGTGTGAGGATTGTGTTCAGGAGGAATGCAATAGCTCGAAACATAATTCGCATGATGTAGGTGTTTAGAAGCACATACTTGAACCAGGGAGTTGTGGAAACTTTGACAGCCTTGAAGAAAGTGATAGTGTTCCAAAGGGAGCTACTTCTTCATTTGTCTCACCTCCTCATGAAGGCAATAAAGGTGAAAGAGGCAAGTATAAATCTAGTTGTAAACACATTCCTTTTGATTTTGCAAAGCATGGAAAAAGAATTGCATGTTCCTTTTGTGGTTTGGATAACCGTTTCTAGATGTTGGAAGAGGATGGCCACATACAGGAAACTTTTGAAGGAAAAGAAGCAAGCAGCCAAAGGTCCACGAGATAAGGCAAATCACATTGTCAAAAGTATGCACATGTGTTGCACTTACTGCAATAAGCAAGGGCATCTTACTGAAAGGTGTTGGAATTTGAATCCAACACTGCTTCCACCAAAGCTAAAGGAGAAGGTGGAAAAAGAAAATGTCAGGGATGGAAATAAAGATTCCAAGATTGATGTGGTTCAGGATGATTCACATTTTGGTGTTGATGTGCAAACAAAGGAGGGACCTTTGAAATGGATTGGTAAGAAATGGTTAGAATTCTTATCCAATTAAGGCTGCATGTCTAGTGATGCATCTGTTTTCATTTCTTTGTGGAATAAATGCAAGTTGCGGGATCTTACCAAATGGTAAATAGAAAGAAGTTGAGTAGGAAACTCACTTTATTGCTGCAACAATATGTTCATTTTAGCTTTGAAAGTACAAGTGTACTTAAGCAAAAGTTGAAAGATGGAATGCATGCTTGAGCATGAGATGCATGTGATGTTGGCTTGGGAGAAGTTAACTTGGTTTCTAAAATGGAGACAAGGATGAAGTGTTTCATCTTTTGGAAAAAAGTCATAAAGGTCTTTTTCCTACATGCTTGACTTGAAGGGTCATTTGTTGTAAATGCATGTTTTATTGGCTTGTTATCTAGCCAATCATTTGGATGCAAATGTACGACATGGAAGGGTTAACAAGATGTGAAATATGTTTCTTTGTTGAAGCCAGAGTTAGCCCATGCAATTGTTGTCTGTATGCATGATGTTGTTAACAATTGTTGTTGGCAGCTTTTCAAATAGGTACAAATGAAAGTTTTGTGGAGTAGATGTACTTCACATTTGTTTGAGCCACCTTAGATCAAGGATCAAGGCAAAGAATCTCAAACTACCTTCTGTAAACTTCACAGCAGAAGTTCTGCATGAAGTCAAGGAGGAAAACCGTTCTTCCCGAGACAACCAACGACACTATGCAAAGGAAAGTGTAGGGAGGCTGAAAGAAGAGGGTGTTTTTACTCTCATTTACTGCTCAGATCATTACATCAGTCTTTTGGTGGACCAAAAGTTCTTTTAGTGGAAAGGCGTGATTCGAAATTGGATCCTTAAACTCTCTTAAAGCTACCCGAACTCTGTAAAAGCTCATACAGAAGTTTAAATTCTTATGGATGTTGAAGCCTATCATGAATAACCTCTTAACAACAACAATTTGCAGCCAACACAGAGCAATGAGGACCTTCAGTCAAAGGGCATTGACTAGTGGCCCATGGGAACTGTGCATGGCGCAAAAATGGTAGTTAGGAGGCTTAAACTAGAAAACGGAGGTTGTTTTGATGCACATCGTTCGGCAAAACCCATCGAGAAGGAAAGGCCTCGAGCGCTCGGTTGGATGGGAAGCCGGGAAACCATGGGGAAAGCGCTAAGGCGAAAGGCAGGTCCCACACTCCAAATCCGGCGGTATATATCGGAGGCACCCTTGGACGGTAAGGGAATTTGGCTGAAACCGAGCGATTCCATTCAGCACTCGACGCATGTCTGGAAAATGAGAGATAAAACTGCCGCTCATCACACACTAATGGTCGAGAAAGTCAACCGCGCGAAATGAGCGAATAACGTCAGATATGTAGGCTCTAGATCTAATGGCAGAGGTTGCACCTGATGGAGAAACCGGATTTGACAAGGGAATTAAGTCACGACATAAAAGTTTGAAGTCTGATTTCACCGCTGGGTTGGTGGATGAGTCATTCCATAGTGCAACTAGATTACTGAACCATCGAGGAAGAGCTGGCGAAGTTTGTGAGAGGACAAGTGGCCACTTCCCTGTGGACGATGGCGATGATGCAGAGGCAAGGAACTCCAAACGAATAGTAGTAGGCGAACCGAAGGGGTGGAAGAGGAAACAAACATTTGGGGAACGGAATGGTTCTAAGAACCATGAACAGATAGAGAGAAAAGGAGGAAGTAAGCAGAGAAATTAGAGCCAAGCTCACTATAATAGGTAGAGCCCCCAGAGGTTGGAAGTAGAGCCACAAAGCCAAGGAGCTCAATTGACAGCAACATATTATTGTTGGAGTTTCTTGGAGGTCGAGCGACTCACTGAGGCATACAAGGGACGAGAGAAAGAGCTTAGGGAGCTAGAGAAAATAGCCAGAGCCAAGAGCCAGAGCAAGAACCAAAAGCGAGAGCTGAGAGCCAGAACCAGAGCCAAGAGCCCGAGCTGGAAAGCCAAAGAGCTCCAAGAGCCAAGGGATAAGATGGTGTTATGAGCCCAATGTCCCTATGTAAAACATTGGAGTTGAGTGTGGAGCTTGTAAAAGAACTATTTCCATAATCCCAGAGAGCCTAATCGAGTTGATTAGAGCTCAAGGAGATGTAGCCCAAGATATCAGGGTGAACTCCATATTATATTGTTGTCTTATGTGTTGGTTTTTATTGTTGTTTTAACCACTGTTATATGCATTTATATATCAGTCTAAGTACCTTCCCATATCAACACAAACAACCAATTTTAATGTAAATAATCAGTTGAAAACAAATACCAGCATACACCCATATTTACAAGCATTTTT
>APFE030791598.1:10000-20836 GCA_000404065.3 Pinus taeda
TTGAATAGGAAGCGGATTTTGAGCAGTCCACTTCCATCCCATAATAGGGAATTTGGAACCAAAACAAATAGCGTCCATAACATAAGTGCCCATGAAAAATTGAGGGTAAACCCTCGAAGCAATACTCATTTCTCTTTTGTACTCTAAAATTGCAGTGGCTAAGTTATCTGACAGGATTTGAGCCCAATTCATTATTGTAGCATTGATAGCTGCATCTACTAGGGGCAACCATTCTAACAAGAATATGGGGCTGTCTAGTTTACCAAACAGCCTACATAACATAGCAGCAACAAAACAGAAAGGGGAACTAAGAGAACCGGTGGCATATATATCAAATTTCATATTTCTTGAGTCTTTCTTCATTGTTTGACCAATTCTTTGTGCATTCTGCCAAGTCTTCATTTTCCTTGACGAACTTCTCGCAAACTACCTGTATGTAGATGGCTTGCAGCTCTGGTAGATGGTACATGAGTCTTAGGTTGTCTGGAGTAAATGACCCTATGATTTTTTGGCTTGTTGTATTGAATTCTATGTCTGATATGTCTGCATCATCTATGATCCACTTAACCATGTCGGTGTAAGGGAGTATCTTTGGTCTTGCAGCAATGCAGTGCAAGAATGAGCATGCAAGTTCAGTCAGAGAAGCATCAAAAGAACCGCATCCATCCACTGTAATTGTTGTTTCCATAATTCTCGGTTGTTCTTCCTCTAATAGGTGATACATAGTCTCCCATGTGAATGTCTCGGCATCTCGATTACAAGTGGTATTTGTAAACAAGGGTGTCACCTTTGACTTCTTAGAAGCGGGTGCCTTCCCTTTCTTCACCATTTCTTCGAATGCCTTGCTCTATGTGTTCTTCTTGAAAGTTGCAAGCAGAGAGAAAAATAGGATAAAAATGATAGTGAATGCAGAAATAATCGATAGAAGGATGAAAATAAGGTGACGGAGGGTCTTTAATTCTAAATCACTTTAAAAGATATCAACTTGCATCAAATGGCCTTTCACAACTGATTGTAATCGTTCTTTTAATAAATGTTCACTTATGAACCGTTACGCTTAAAGTAATGTTCATAACTTCACATCCAAAGTTGGGAAGTACTCTCCTAGAACCATGAACCCTTTGAGTTGCAATAAAAGCAATTTTCTGATTTGTTATGCAATATTACAAATCGCTATATAGCAAAAACTTGTTTTCGTTACGACTTACCGCCATGGGAGTTGATGCAATATGTGATATGCGATATGATATCGTATTTTGCAATATCTGCTTATGCTTTATCGAGTAGCGCTTCATGGTTGAAAATGCGATGCAAGAAGATTATAGGAGTCTTTTAAGATTTCGCACTTCACAGATATGGACTAACTTTTATAAGGAAGGTTCATCGTAATCGTTTTGCGATGCAAGAATAACCTTCATAAAGTGGGTCTTTTCAAGGTTTATTTTAATATTCATGACTCTCCGAGTATAAAGTTACTTTTAGGTTGTTTTGATCATGTGGCACTTATTTAAGAAACTCATCGTTTATGAAGTTTTATACACTTAAAGTATGAAAATGTAAATTTTCAATGATTTAGCAAGTTCCGCTTTGACATCTTATTTTATTCTAAAAATAAAAATGGATGACTAGATACTAGGATTGATTTTTTGGAAGGGTCCCCATTTATTAATGTTATTACTAATACTAATAAATGGGGGGTTTTTGATAAGCACAACAATTGGCGATTCACTTGGAAGAACCAGTTATCTCCGAGGGTTTTTTTAATTTTCTAAAAATTCCAAAATAGAGATGATTTTGAAAATGAAACTACATTGTACGAAATATAAGGTAGATAGAGCTTTTTATTAATAACAACATCTTGTTCTAACTATCTTTATTTTGATTATCTTCTTCTCAGAGTTAGTCATTTTATTCACATCAACCATTACTTGGTTGTAAAGATAAAATAAAGCATCTCGTTAGATCAGTTTTGGTGTACTCATTTGTCGTAGATAGAGCCTCTACTGCCAGCAAGCATTCATAGCCTCGACAGGGTTACCGATTACCCAACAATGATCCAGTGTCTCACTTGAGAAGAATGCAATTTTCAAAGATAAATCCTCATATACACTTACCGCTTTTTCTTTTATTATTTCTCTTTTATTTCTTAAAGAACAATGTCTTGGTTTGGTGGCCAAAATTGACAGTGCCATTTACTTGATTTATAACTTAACTTAACAGGCTAGCTCATGATGAGACCCCTTGTCTTTTGATTGAAATAATCTCGAGCCATTACCCTATTTTGATATTCAGTATGGCAATGTCAGTTAGCTATAATCATTATGATCATGATAAGCCAGCTATTGATGAGACATCATATTCTTTAAGTTTTAAAGTGTATAATTGGATTACTTCTTGAATCTTGCAAATTCGTCGAGTGGGGGGGAGTCATTGGTTCCTTAAGAGTTCTCCTAGAAGACAATTGTAGAGTTTAAAAATAGCTTTTCTGCAGAGAGTCTTTGCTTTGTTCTTGATACCTTTTGTGATCGATGAAAGGAAAATTTCTTCCTACGGTTGATTCTAACCAAAACTCAGATAGTTGAAATGGAAGAACAGGCAAAAATTTTCAAAATAATAGCACTTAACCATATGTTTTATAAATGGAGATTAATTTTCATAAACGCTCCTACTTATACAGGCGAAAAAACAAAATTGAACATTCTCAACTTGTTTTATTATCAAAAGAAAACTTAATTGAAACCATGATCTATAAAAAAATAGAAGAGATCATCTTCTATGGAAAATATTTCTTTGGGATCTATACATTAACACGTAAAGATTCCCTTTTCCCTG
Source organism: Pinus taeda (assembly GCA_000404065.3). Classification (NCBI taxonomy): domain Eukaryota; kingdom Viridiplantae; phylum Streptophyta; class Pinopsida; order Pinales; family Pinaceae; genus Pinus; species Pinus taeda. The sequence goes on from APFE030791598.1 coordinate 12,833, forward strand.
CTAAATCTTGTAACATGAAAGTTGATGGGCCAATGAGTTCGACAATCTAGAATGATCCATGCCACATCTGTTGGAATTTAGTATGCTTGCCTTTCTATTCATGGGCTTTATCCCATTTTAATACTAAGTCTCCAAGTTGAAAATCTTTTCTAGACACTGAGTTTGATTCAAAAGAGGCCTTCACTAATTTTTGATCATGCGCATGGGTAATTCTAGCTTTTCTCGTTCCTCTTCAAGTTTAAGAATTTGTAATTGTCTTAATTTAATAGATGAGGAGGGAATTTCTTCAATGAATTGAACTAAGGCTAGTGAAGGAATAGCTAGATTTGTTGATAAGACCACTTCTTTCCCATAAAATAAATTAAAAGGAGAAGTGCCAATGGAGGTTTTCTGAGTTATTCGATCTTCACAGGGACCATACATTAAAGACTTATACCAGTTTCTTTGACTTTGATCAACAGTCCGTTTAATAATTCTAATAAGATTTTTGTTTGTTGTTTCGGCTAACTCATTTCCTTGTGGATAATAATTAGCAGAATATTTGAGTTTGAAACCTCTTTTAAGAGCAAACTCTGTCATGGAATTACCTGAGAAATAGGATGCATGATCAAACATTAAGGCAGAAGGAAAGCCAAACCTAGTGATGATGAATTGATCTATAAATTCAATGATACTCTCAGAGTTGGCTATCTTTAGTGGAACTGTTTCAACCCATTTGGTAAAGTAGTCAATAGTTGTAAGGATGTATTTATGCTGTTTAGAAGAATGAGGAACAATCTCACCTATTATATCTAATCCCCATTGTTAAAATGGTTGATCAATGTTGACCAGCTGTAATGGCAACGATGGTTTCTTCTGTCTTCTAGCAACAGTTTGGCAAATCTTACATCTTCTTACGTAACTGTGTGCATCTTTAAATAGAGTTGGCCAGTAGTAGCTAGCATATAGGATTTTGTGAGCTGTTGCATCTCCTGCATAGTGTCCACTCGCTGGTCCATCATGGAGTTCCTGCAATACTTTTTCTGCTTCAGATTTCTCGAGGCATCTAAGGAGAATAGAATCATAATTCATTCTAAATAGTACATCATCGACGATTTGATATTGTTTAGATTTTAGCCTCATGGATCTTTTCTTTGTCTAATTCAAATGCAGAGGGGCATATCCATTTTTCAGGTAGAAAATGATATCAACATATCTTGATTCAGAGTCATTTAGGCTTACCTCACAAATTTGTACTTCACTATCTGGAAACTACAATTCTGATATGTTTGATGCTCCTGCCAACATCCTGCAAAAACCTTGAACTTTTATGATATTTGTTGGTTTAATTTTAGCGTCATATTCTTCCAGGGCTGTGACCCAATTTTCTCTCTTTTCGCCCACATCTTTCTATACCAGAAGATTTCTTACTATTGAGAATGGTACTATTATTTTGGTTTGAGACTTGAGAAGGAAAGGTCTGAAGTATTTAACTACTTTGAAAACAGCATAAGCTTGTTTCTCAACATCAGAGTATTTTAACTCAGCTCCTTGTAAATTTGAACTAAAGAAAGTAATTGAGGCTTCGACTTTCTCTTGATTCGCTTGTGTGAGTATGGCAACATATGATTTCTCGGAGGCAAATGTATATAGGGTGAAATGATTGGAAAAATTCGGTGTCACTGAAGATGGGGCATTTATAATTGCTTGTTTTAGCAAGCTAAATGCTTCATGTTCTGAATGACCCCATTTGAAGAGAGAATTTTTCTTTATCATGGCTTGGAGAGGTGACACAATTCTTGAGAATTCAGGGATGAATCTCCTAACAAAATTGGTTTGACCAAGGAAAGACTGCATTGCTTTTTTATTATGGGGTAAAGATATCTTAGAAATTTCCTTGATTCTATCTGGGTCGAATGGATTCCTGATTTGGATAATATGAATCCAAGAAGTTTTCCTTCACTCAATGCAAAGAAATATTTTTTGGGGTTAAGCAAAATTCCATATTTTTGACAACATTGAAAGATTTTTTTCAAGTCTCTGAGATGATTACTACATTTTTTAGAATATACCATTATGTCGTCTAAGTAGACTACCACTAATCTGTTTACTAATCATTTAAATGCAATGTCCATGGCTCTTTGAAACATGGCACCAGCATTGATTAATCCAAATGGCATCTTTTGATAAGCATAAGTGCCCCATTTTGTTCTGAACGTAGTGTTGAGCCTCAACCTTGCACCTTCCTATACACCCTCTTAGCCCTCATTCTCCACTCACTTCATTCATCCAGTGGTTAAATCATTGCATTATAGTTTAAAAAGGACTGTTTATATGGTTTTCTGACTATACTGATGATTGTTGTTTGGTTTAGTTTTTTTTGTTCATGCAGCTGCGGAAACTTGTCAGTTTCCGCAGCCAGCACAGGATTCCACAGCTATTTTGTTAAAAGTTGTGCTCCAGGTGTCCTTTGAAGGAACAAGCTACATGGGCAAGCTCCAGATGGCAGGTACATGGAACGTGTCCCTTCAAATCGACCAAATCATCCATGAGAGACTGCGGTCAACCAAAGTCAAAGACAAAACTAGCCAAAGAGTTCAGCGGTGGCACATCACTGTTTTGGGCATGTGAATGATACGTGGAATAGTTCTTAGCTCACGAAAGCACCAGCACACCTACAGATCATTCCTGAACGTGAATCTAACAGCCAACCACTCCGAAGATTTAAGGAACATAACGACAGTTACACTAGATCTCGGCTGAAGAGATCTACGTGTCTATGGCAACGCAGTTAATAGCGTAGAAGTTGTTAGTTAGCTGTAGTATTTTTGCATTATAAATAACGCATCGTTGAACGCTGTAAAGAGTTTTTTGATGCATGTGAATTTTGAATTGTTTATGTAATTTCTGCGTTGTTGGTTATCTTATCACCCCACTGTTTTATATGCTGTTGTTTTAAATACATGAGAAGACTTTTCTGAAGATAGCCGTGTGATTATTTGATTGGCTGAAGTGGCAGAGGGCCCCTGCATGCTGAAGCCTTGTAAAGTGTTTATTTAGTTTCATTATGTTTTTGTTTTTATCGTTAGCTTGTACATAATATGTTGTTTTATGTTTCTGTTGTTCATATATTCATCTTTGTTTTCTTAGAGCTGTAAACTGATCAGTGCTTTTCTGCAGGTTCTTTTAGGCAGTCCGGGAAATTTTTCATCTTTCTGATAACTTTTGGCATATGAGATCATCTTGTCCTTCCTGCTAACTTTTATTTTCTAGAGTTTAAATTCAGCACTGTCCTTTTCAAGTTGTGATTTGCTTATTTCTTTCTCTATTAGTTAGATATCATACTGCTCATCAATTTATGATTTCTTTCTGTGGTCAGATGACTATATCAGCAAAGAATCAGAATATTACTAACTGTAGTGTGATTTAATCGTCATATTGCTTACTCATGGTTGCTTTCCATAAAGTAGATTGAGTTGAATGGTAAAGGACTAGAAGAGTTTAAGTAGTGTGATTAGTTTCTTTTCTGCAATTCACATTTAGTTATCATATTGCTTAACATGTTCATGATTACTTCCCCAAGGTAGATTGAGCTGAAGGGTAAAGGATTTGAAGAATTCAAGTAGTGTGATTAGTTTCTTTTACGCAATTTACTTTCTTGAACAGTTAGATATCATATTGCTTAACTTGTTTATGATTACTTCCCACCAGGTAGATTGAGCCGAAGGGCAAAGGATCTGAAAAGTTAAAGTAGTGTGAATTAGCTGCTTTGCTTTAAGTTTGAGTTGTTTTTCAAGTTTTTGCTTTCTTTTCATTTTCAGTAGCAATGATACTGGGCCATTGTCATTAGTTCACTATTTGATGCATTTATTTTCTCTTAAGAATTGATTTCATTTTAGTTGTTGTAAAACTTTTTTTTAAGCACTTTCAAGTTTAGAAACCATCACCGCCCACACTCCATACTTCACTTTCATCCTCGCCATCACACATTAGAGAAAGATAAATCCAAAAACAAACTAAAGTAAGAAAAAGGTTAACTGAGCACATATGGTGCACCACACTTCATCAGTTTACGATACCCGGATTGATAATTTATGTAGAGAAATTTAAGACGTTAAATTGACTAGACATTTTTGGCGTCGTTGCTGTGGAAGTGTAATTAGGAGACCTTATTTCTTACATCTAAAAAAAAAAAATATTAATAATTCTTGAGTATGCTCTCCTCCTGCACTTTGTGTGATTTGGAGGATCAGAAAAAGAATTGATAAGTAAAAAAAAAAAAATTAATAATTCCTGAGTATGCTCTCCTCCTGCACTTTGTGTGATCTAGAGGATCAAAAAAATGATTGTTATGCCTAAAAAAAAAAAAAAGAGGAGACAAAATAAACTTCATCATTTCAATTGATTCAATTAAAAAAATAAATAAATGAAACTCAACTACTTTGATAGATTCAAATTGTCCAAAATTGTCTGGTTATGGTTTGTAGTGGTCTTCAAAACATTGTATCATGTTTTAACAAGGTCTTGCAACTTAGCTGCGGAAAGTGCCCTGATTCCATAGCTAGTTGAGAATTCCGCAACTGTTTCAAGGTTTAACAGGTTACAAGCGTCCAATGAAAAAATCGACCACATGGGTATCTCCAGAATTGTCCCGACATGGATCCTATCCTAGTCACCCAGATCAGATCAATGAAAAACCAGCCTAAGACCTCAGTCAAAGTCTTGTTTTTAGCATGTTTTTCTTGAAGTATTTGCTGCCTGAAATTGAAAATCATTAATCCTTTTAATAAAATTTTACAATTTCAGAGAAGAAAAAAAGAAAAGAAAAACAATCTATGGCTATCTTCAATCCTAACTTCCATTGTGGCTTTAATAAAAAAATCTGCCTCCCTGATCAAGCTTTGGCCCGAAACAAACCTGCAAGAACATTTGTTAACAAAAAAAAAAAAAAAATACGTTTCATACAATAAAACAATATTTGCATCTATTGAAGTTTAAGCTTAGGAGTAGACTTTGTAAGAAATGAATATCAGTTTTTGAAGGGGCTTTGTTACATTTCCATAATCTGGGATGTTTCGGCAATGGAATATGGAAAGGAAGAGGTAATGCCGTGACATCAGTAAATCCTTCTAATAACCAGCCAATAGCAACGGTAGTTGAAGCTTCTATTGAAGAGTACAAAGATCGCTTGAGAGCCTGTGCTGAAGCTCATAAATTATGGATGCAAACTCTTGCTCCAAAGAGAGGTGAAATTGTAAGGCAAATTGGGGATGTTTTGAGATCAAAATTGGATCTACTTGGTAGACTTGTATCATTGGAGATGGGCAAAATCCTCGTAGAGTGGATAGGAGAGGTTCAAGAATCTATTGACATGTATGAGAATGCATAGAGTCGTATCATCCAACCACTAATTCGAAAATTCTACAGGCCGAATGCAGAATAGTGAAACTCAGAAAAAAAACGCAAAACTCAGAAAAAGGTCAAATTTCAAACATTCAATTTGCCAAAATGGTAGTGAATTTGAAGAAAATAAAACATGGTTTTTTTTTCCAGCTAGGTCACTTAGATAACCCAGAAACCATTTGAAGAGATTCGTGGCGGTCTGGGAGAAATCCTTGGTTCTTTAGAGCCCATTCTTGATTGCCGCGTGTGAAAAAAATCAATGTTTTTTAACAGTTGCGGCCATATTTTGATTTCCTTGAGAAATTTGCTCAGATCAAATTTCCTTGGCGGCCAGGTCATCCACCGTGTCACTGAATATGAGGAAAAAAAGATTTTTATTAAATGAATAGAGAACAATTCAAACACGACACGCTTTGGTTGTTTGAGGTAACACGTCTTCCGCCACCCATCTAATCCTATTCCATTTTTAACTCAGACTCACCCACGTCTCCCACCAAGCCTCACAACTTTCGTCTTTTACTCGTACTTCATTATGCCAAGGTGGATGTCGTGGTTTGTTTGGTTGAATCCGTGAATGGTTTCTTCGAACAGTTTCATGTTACATATGTGGACGCTATGTCAAACCTTCTCCATTCCCTGCTACCAACTATTATCACTTCACATGCTTTTGCTGAAAAAGTCAATTCGTCAACACCTTCACTTTCTTTTGGTTGATGGTATAAACTATAAATGTCACACACAAACAGTTTGAATCTATGTTTAATCGATTTGTATTATATGAATATCAAAAGGCATGCGATGATATAAAATCCGTCAGCACACGAAAAAAAAATGCAGCAAAAGAGTAAGTACCTTGGTTTCTCTATATGCCACTACAATTCACAGAGTTCCTACATGCAGACAACGAAGAAAATAACTTAAAACTGATGGTTGACTGTTGTAGCCATTTTCTGCAGCTGACTAAACTTTCCGCAGCTAGCTCAACTTTCCGCAACTGTTTTGTTAAACTCTAGGTTATAGCTGTCATTAACCAAAACAAGCCACATGGGTAGCTGGGGAAATGTCAGTACATGGATGGTGTCCTATTCATTTGGTCCAATTTGATGGAAAAGACCCCGGTCAAAGGGAAGTCAAATTGTGTGTTATCACTAAGTCGCCACACTAAGTCGCTGCATGTCAAGAATTTTGAATCAATGAAATGAATAAGTTTTTGCTCACTTTTCTGAAGGTATTGATTAATTTTGGACTGATGATAAAAAAATGAATGGCTAACTTTGTATCCAAGATTTTTAGCTACAAAACCGTGCACATTCCGCAGCTAAAGTCCAATTCCGCAGCTAGAAAAATCTCATTGTTCAAATTAGCCTATCTTTCTCATACAAAATCAGATTTTGATGATTTAAGTATCGTTGGAAAGATCTCAACAAGATCTATACAATGAAAAATCTATCATTAGAGTTTGAAATGACAAATAATGAAATAAATTGCTAAAAAGAAGCAACATTCAACTTGGGGCACCAATTCCAAAGCAGGTATAAATTCTTTTGATTTTTCCTTTGAAGACCTGTTTCATTAATACAAATTCTTTGTTTCGTGTGTAAATATCATAACTAGAGAGATTGATCACCTCTCTCCTTTGATAATCTTACATTCCGTTGCAGAAAAAGTATTAGTTTTTTTTGCAGGTTCCAGGAGGAAGGACAAATGACTACAAGAGAATGGTGTCTCTCTAAGAGACCAAATTTGTTTCATAAAAAGATGATCAAAACAAAGAGGAACATGTTGATGAAAAATAGATCCAAAAAACTTGAAAAACTTCAGATATTATTGCTCCCCATCACATCCATGCCATCCATCACATCCATAACTCATAATAAACCATTACCTCATTTCACTTCATACTTTTCCATTTACATTCACATCCACTTTCCATTTCTTTTTGTCCATTCATAACCCACAAATAAAAGCAAGAGGCTCATTCATATGCTTATTGCCCATTGCCATCTTTCATTTTCATCTTCCATTTCCTGTCATTTTCATTCCGCAAATAAGCCTTGCTTCAATGCAAATTATTGAGTCCATAGTCCTTTGAGTCTAAAGTTCTTTGTAGAAAAACCTTGAGGCTTACATGCCTTAATGGCAAGTCCTCATGCTGATAAACAATGGGAATACATTAATGTCCCTTGTTCATCAGATCTTCTAGGTGACTCGACATCGACAAATTCATTCGTTCCTAGCAAGATGTGTTTGGGCATCTTGACTCTCATTGTCATAAATGGTGAGAGTTCTCGTGTTGACTAGTGGCATCCATTAATGGCCACTAAGCCAACAATTTCCTACTATGTTCGACATCAGAACATCTTTTCACATAGTAGGAATTGTGCCAATGAGTTTTGAAGACATAAAGACTATTATTTTCAGCATTTTGGAGCAGATTCAGCAAGTTTTAGTAGAAGCAATAAAAAGCCATCTTATCTCTCTATCCATGACTCCTCTTGTTCAGCCACTTGAAAAAGAATATGATCAGAAGTTTTCAGCCACCACACATACAACTCATCCATTCCAAAGGGTAAGTGAAGGTACGTCATTTTCTAACTTTTAACCATAGAATTCCATAAAAAG
>APFE030791598.1:21861-59261 GCA_000404065.3 Pinus taeda
TTCTTAAGCTTAGCTTATGAGAGTTAGTTCTTTAGCTTGGAGTTTGTAGTTTTTTTCCTTGATGGCTTTTGAAAGCTTTGGAGAGCTTTGTTGCACTTTGTAATTTTGAAAAATTGAATAAAGCTTTGATGTTCTCAACATGGAAGAAGATGTGAAGTAGATGTCATGGAGCATATTAGAATGTAAGGTAGAGTAGATTTCAATTTGTAAATATTTGCTTCGATTTCATTATGTCATTTGATTGCTTTCAAGTTTGATAGATTAGATTTTTCATTCATGCAATTTTAATTCATGCAAGTGTGTTCAACCGGTTGATTGTAGATTAGTGATAACTATTGGCATTTTTTTTCATATTTTTGATAACTTTTGGCATATGAGATCATCTTGTCCTTCCTGCTAACTTTTATTTCTGGAGTTTAAATTCAGCATTGTCCTTTTCAAGTTGTGATTTTCTTATTTCTTTTTCTGCTAGTTAGATATCATACTGCTCATCAATTTATGATTTCTTTCTGTGGTCAAATGACTATATCAGCAAAGAATCAGAATATTACTAACTGTAGTGTAATTTAGTTGTCATATTGCTTACTCATGGTTGCTTTCCATAAAGTAGATTGAGCTGAATGGTAAAGGACTAGAGGAGTTTAAGTGTGTGATTAGTTCTTTTATGCAATTTACATTTAGATATCATATTGCTTGACATGTTCATGATTACTTCCCCAAGGTAGATTGAGCTGAAGGGTAAAGGATTTGAGGAATTCAAGTAGTGTGATTAGTTTCTTTTATGCAATTTACTTTTTTTTAGATATCATGTTGCTTGACTTGCTCATGGTTACTTCCCGCAAGGTAGATTGAGCCAAAGGGTAAAGGATCTGAAAAGTTAAAGTAGTGTGAATTAGTTGCTTTGCTTTAAGTTTGAGTTGTTTTTAGTCTGTACTTCCTTTTCATTTCAGCAGCAAGGATACTGGGTCATTGTCATTAGTTCACTATTTGATGCATTTGTTTTCTCTTAAGAATTGATTTCATTTTAGTTATTGTAAAGCTTTCTTTTGCGCACTTTCAAGTTTAGAAACCATCACCGTCTACACTCCATACTTCACTTTCATTCTCACCATCACACATTAAGGAAAAATAAATCCAAAAACAAACTAAAAAGCTTAAAACGACAAAAGCCTAAGGAAATGGTTATCTAGTACATATAGTACACTTCACTTCGTCAGTTTATGAACCCCGGGTTGACATTCTAAATAGCAATTTAGATCACACTAAATTGACCAAACAGACACTATACTTCTCATCATTACCCAACGCTATGAGTATCTGGAGATCTTTCTCCTCCAAAGTACTAAACAAACTTTTGTCGTCAAACATGTGGAAAGAAGCACCACTATCAAGAAACCAACCACTTCCCACCATGGATGAAACCATGCATGCGAAGAGTGTGAAATCCAACTCAAACTGTGAAGCAAGTGCCTCACCTTTAGATCCTTCCCCGGATCCCTCCTTGGATTTCCTTCGTGGTATTCCACCTGATCTCCTCTTGCAGAAGATCCGACCAAAGTCTCTCCCATCCTGGCAACTTCTCCCGACCATTGACAGAGTCCTGATAGGAATGTCAGCTCTTCGGAAGAAAAAAGTATTTCTCATATAGAGATCGAATGTATGGGAATTCACCAAATATCTCACCATCCAAAATAAGGATGAATCGAAAAGCTACCTGGCTCGATTACAGACTCTGCCTGAAGAAATAAAATGTAAACACTTTTTGAATAATAGATCTGATGATCAATCCTCACTTTGATATCCTGTAGAACTTTTTCTACAAATCAACTAGCTCTGATACCATGTAGAAATTTTGAATAATATGACACTTATTCACAGAGATTACCTTGATTATACACTATTTGCGGAATCATGCATAATACATAACCTCCTCTACGTTGATCATCAATTTTGTGGAATTAAGAAACAATCGCATGCGTACATTGAAGCATCAATCACACATATCAACACAGTATATCACGGGGAAAGCATGTAGCTGAAAACCCCCAACTATCTGTATATTATATTGATTGATAACATGTAACAATACATAGTACAATACTCCTTGGAAGTACTCAGTACTATTTCGACCTGTTACACACAAACTAGCTCAGATATGAATCAATCACAGGTTCAAATCTCCTCTGCTGCTTGCCTGCCTCCACTGCGCAATCCTGCATGAGAATAGATGAGAATGGCTGATCCAAACTCGTATTTCCCTTGTATATACCACGCAATCCTCATTGGCAATACTCAATCCATTGATTATGCAAATCTCATGCACAACTATAGTCACAACTAACAATTGTCTTGCCCTTTCACTCACCTCTAACATTTGTCTCCACTAAACAGCTCCACTGAACTGTCCATGCACTGAGTTAACTGATGTATTCCTTAGTTGACTCATGTGTTAATAATTAGTGAATTAATTAATAATTAATTCACACCACTCGTCATTAGTCTATTTGTTAGTTAGACTAACTACAACTAGTTCAACTAAGTCCAACTGAACATGACTCCATCAACTCCTCAATCAACTCCACCAAACTCAATCACATGAGTTCTAACTGAAGTCCTTCATGCAATAGCTCAACTAACCCATAAGAAAAGAGTATTTCCCTCTGGCAGTTTCATGTGCCACATCCGTAGCTTGAACTGAAGTGCTGCAAGAGGATAAGATAATGTTTATAGTCTAAATATTATTAAGAGCTAATAATATTCGACTGTTCTATATTTAGAATGGCAGTCTAAAAATAGACTCCACCCATATGTCTAAAAAAAGAGGTCCATCTATTTTTACCAACATGACCAATCATCCACAAATAGCATCCTACAACTCATAGACCATGATCCATATGTCTAAAAATAGACACAGTCTAAAAATAGACTTTGCACCAAAAATAACCTACGGGACCACTTAGTGAAGGTGACTTCCTTTCACTAAGCTCCATCATCTTGTTGTATTTTCAACAATTTTCCCCAGTCATTCCTGATGAGTACCTCTTTATTTTTATCAAGGTTGAGGAGGATAACATATGCTTGTTCTATAATTTGCCCTTCGGCCAAACCTGTTGCTATGTTTTAACGAGCCTAGTGACATTGAAACTCGTTCTTGTCCATACGGACAAGTTTGTCGCTATTGGTTTTAACGAGTTTAACGAAAAATACAACTCAATCCTTTTTCAATTTTAGAGAGTCTAAAAAGGGATGGAAAGAAAACTCGAGTAATCCTTTTTCGTCATATAATCCCTTAAGTTCAAAAAGGTATAAAATAATACGAAAGGGATGAATTTTCGATAGTTTTAATGAGCTGAACAAGACAAGCGCTCGATCATTTTGTGTAATAATCCCTCAGGTCCAAAAGGATTAAAATATAGAGAAGGGATAGCACTCTTGGTAGCTTTAACGAGCTAGAGAGGCCAACTTCTCGGAAATCTTTTAATATTTTACGAGTCGAGTGAAAAGAGCTTAAAGGAGACTCATCTTTGAGGAACGAGTGATATTTTCGTGTAGCTGCTAATTCTAGGTAAGGTTTGGAATTTTCCAATCATGGCAATGTGACAAGGATGGCGAACAGAATCACTCTCCGCAGTTGTTCCTCAAAAGGGTAAACAATCAAATGGAGGCGTATGATCGACCAAATAGAGTGGAGGTGATGGTAAGAATGCAACCAGGGCTCAAAAAGGCTGCTAATAATGCATTCACAAAGGTTATTTATCGGAGGTTGGTTCATTTTTTAATGAGCTTAAACTCTAGGGAGAACATTTGCTCATTTCTTAGGTTTAATTTTTAATGAGCTTGAACTTCGCACAAAAACTTCTCGTTCCAATCGTATAATAAGGGTGTCTCATCGATAAGTTCAATTTTTAAGGAGCTTGCACCATTCAAAACTTTTCTCTAGATCCTTTCATTATGCAAGCTAGGAATGGCCAACTACTATCCTACAGGTTAGTTAACTACTGAGGTTAGGTAGGAGAACTCTTCCTTTACTCTGTTGGTGCCATCTGGCCCCTACAAAGATCAACGGTCGATTCAACCAATCACCTAATCTAATCAATTGAAGTTAGCAGAACTACAGAGTTAGCATTACACTGGCCACTTCTCACTTGTGTGCAAAAAGGTTTGCATGTGCCCAGGTATAGCGAAGTAGAGTTTCAAGGTTAGCCTTCAATTTGCAGACAAAACATTTGTTCTATCAGGAAAGGCCTACCTTCTAACGGAGGTATCTTATCCAGTCTAATCCCATTTTCCTAAACGGATGGGTGTATCAAACTAGTCATATATCCTCCATGGAAACCTACTCTATACCTGACATTTTCCTGCCGAAGCAGACCAAGGTGCATGCCCCCTGGGTTTCAGTCACGACCCCCGAATTACTCACGTTCTTCAGGTGGACAGACTGGAGATTGATGAGACATTCCTTGCATGAAAAGACTAGTTAGGGATGGTACTTGACTATTAGCTATGTGTGAGCTGGGGAATGAAATCTGGTCTACGATCTGGACCACTCGGCCTTCATGTGGAAAACACATTACTTGAGAGAGTGAGGAGACAATGGCTCCGATGCTATAAATATAGGCATGCCCAAGGAGTAGATTATAATCCAAAGGTCCTTGGACTACCATTACGTTCAAATAAATGGTTTTCCTTCTCAAAGTTATAGGCACACTTGGAAGGATCCCTAACGGTTGACTGGTTCCTTTGTCAAAGCCTGTCAAATTCCTCATCTCAGGTAAAAGCGATGGCGAACCAAGCGTTTCCCAAGCAATTAAGGAAAGGATACTCATAGAATCCCCTTCATCTATGATAGTACTGACCATGACCATTCTGTAAGCTTGTACAATGATCTGGAATGGTACATTAGATGGTAGATGGGGTCTGCCTAGTAGATTCCAGTCGAAGGAAACAACTAGGTTGCTTGGAGGTGGGATCGAATAGACGGCCGGATATGACTTTGACGAACTTCCTTCCTGCGGTAAAGGAATGGGTAGATTGCCCCCATGTTCATCAGAGTCTGTGTTTACAAAAATAATTTGAATGGTGTCATTCTCATTCTCTTCAATGACTGTATCATCTGAAGACAGACCTTCTAGAGACAAGACCAGGTTGACTGCCGCCTCAACCTTTTGACTTTCATCCGATGTGGACTCAGAGGGTTTATCTTCAATGATAGATGCTTCGACTGACCACAAGGGTGTGTCAGTCGGATTTTCAACTAGTAATGGACTCGGCAAGAGTTTCTTGTACCCAAGAGGAAGCCATAGTGGTGAAGCAGGATGGTTATCCAAGAGTATTTTAGCTTCATCCAGGAAGGGACAACGGTGGATGACGTGGTCACCTTCACACAGTTTACAAGGAAATTTACATTTCCTTTTCTGTCCAGAGACTTTGCTTTCACTAGTTGACGGTGTACTTTCAACATGAACGTCAGAGGTTGACGACACCAGATTGTGCAAACGAGGAGACTAGTCTCTTAATATCCAAGGGATGCAAGGACAATCTTGATGATAGTTGTCTCCTTTGCAAATGACACATGGAGATTTAGGCTTGGACGATGTAATGTGTGGATTTTCACTAGATGATGGCTGGTTGCCCCTTTTCGCTTTTGGCTCCTTCTTCTTCTTCTCTTTCTTCTTCCCTTTCTTCTTCTTCTTAGTTACTTGGTCTTTAGCTTCATCAGCTTTACCAAGCGAAGAGGAATGAGGGGCGGGAGAGATAAGTGAACCAGAAGGTTGGGGGGTAACTCTAGTATCATCTAATTGCTAACTTGATTGCTCATGAACTGTGGCGGTTTTAACAACAGAGGTTGAGAAGAGCCATATTGGCAAGCCAATTGTTAGTCTTAGGATGGACAATGTGGCCATATGAGGTGCACCAACATCTCCCCAAGAGGAGAAAGGACTAGGATTTCCCCCAAGGGGAGATCCTTGGTTGGTGGACTCCATTTTTCTCAACCTAATACCAACGAGGGAACAGTGACGTTATTCCGATTAAAATAAATTTTAAACGCTTTGACACAACTTGCTTTTTCAATTTTTAAGAGTCGAGAAAAAATAAAAGATGACTCTAGTCGCCTTCAATTTTTAATGAGCCTGAAGTGACAAGTGCTCAGATGGACCTTTTCCTTTAAGGAGTCTGAAATGGAATGAAAGAGACTACTCTGGAAATCTAGATAGAGGGATTACCAAACCTATCGCAAAACTGCAGAATACGTTTTACGGTACGACAATCAATCTTCTTGAGTGTTGTGTTTAGTGCATTGCAATCGATAGGGTGGCAGACATGGCTTCCGAAGGATAAAAAATATAGCCTATTGTGGTATCCCAATATATACTCGATGGTACGTGGGAGCAAAAGTTCATACTGGCACTTGTCATCTCAAAGAGGAAGAATCACCCAACCTACAATGAAAGTGATAGTTACCAGGCTTTACAACGCCAGAATACGTCTCTAGCCTAGACTTCTAAATGTTGTGTGTTAGTTTCCAAAGTGTTTTTATGTTCATTGAATTTATTTTACAGTTGATCTTTCTTAAGAATTTTTCCTTTCAGGTTCACCACGTGATGTAGATATACAATTCCTAAAATGCAATCTAAGATGATAAATAATCGTTTAATCTTCATTTTGCAATGAAAATCCTAGCTGCTGAGGAAAGAGAAATGAGATTCTTTTTAACAAAGAGCAAAGAGCACACTCTAGATGCACTATCCTAAATCAAAATCAACAAGTAGTCTAAATGCAAATGCACGTGCATGTATTTGTTTTCACTTTATTAATGTGTGAATGACAAAAAGAATGCTAAGCAAAAATTTGAATCATTTCAAGCAACAGTACTAATGACTTTGTTTTCAAAAAAGGAAAGGAAGATAATGATGACACTTTGCGATTTTGAATTGAAAATTGCTTTCGACACTTGGAAACTACTAATTCAAATCAAATACAAGAGTAACAATGTAATCGACCATCAAGAACAATAGGATTCTTTTCCTTGACTGAAAACGTCACTTGCGATACTTTCAAATCAAAAGATGACAGCGTGATTATGCTACTTCTTTTTAAAAGAGAACCGTAAATGGCAAACAATACATAAAAACATTTACAGTTCTTTGTACTATGGAGGCTGAATCATGCAAAGGAAGGGAGTTTCCACAGAGGTATACTGATCATAGGCAACAAAACTCCTGAATAGATCTGAAGAGAGTGAACAAAAAACCAAAATCTGGAAGCAGAAGAGGTCTTATCTGATCATCGCACCTGTAACATAGGGAAAGTGTGATGCATCTCACTTACTGCACACGGGAGGTGCGATGCATCTAGATTCCAAAGAAGAGAAGGTACGATGGTCCAGGGACAATACTTCAACTTGGTTCTGGGTCATAGTTTGTAGCTCATTTCAGGAATTTAAGCTGAGCAAGTGATAGTCAGTAAATGCAAATCATAGGGGCTGATCTAATGAGGCTACTTGAGCCACCACCAGGGCAGTTAGGATGTTTACAAATAAATCGTTCAGTTTATAAACAAAATTTAGAGATAGAATGAAGTAGAATTGATCTACTTTGCACTTGCATAGAAAATGCAGTTCGAAGGCTAGCTGGCTTGACTTCAGGCTCTATCTGTAATTTTATAAAGCAAACAAATATAGACAAGCAAACAAACTACTCGTTCCCCATCGGAGTCACCATTTTGTTATCAGGAAATCTAGTGTCTATGCAGAGCTGCTAGTCCCACTAAGACGGGTAGCTATCTTAGAAACAAACAAATGAAAGTTACTTTTGCTTTCTTTTACTAGAAGTAGATAGGAGAGGAGCAAAGAATACCAACCTCAATCCTTCGCTCGATTCCTTTCTTGTTCATCCTTCTGTCTAACAGGTCTTTGCCGCTCCTTCCTTGACCACTCTGATTCAAAGAGTACCTGTAAAGTCAAAGCAGCATAATGCCTTCAAAGTGCAGAGATCTACAGCCATAAACAATATAGGACCAGATATATACTGACCACATACATGCATACATTAGCAAACATAAAATAATGTGGAGGAAAACTTGAATATATTTATTGATATAGAGATTAGAAGAGAGGATTACAACCCATTGATCTGACCCAGTGTCATCCTCCCAGCATGAAAGCCCTTCTTCACCTCATCAAAAGTTTAGACCACCCAACACTATGATATTCCACCAGGAAACCAACAACACTTCCTTACAAGATACAAGATTCCAGCCTCTGGATCTCTGGGGTGAGGGATCCATATATATATGATTGTAGGGGGGTGAGTCAACTTCTGGGATTTTGATTAGTGTCCTCTCTCTGATAGTTCTTCACTCCACTTGGAGATTGATGATCTCATACTCATCCCTGGGCAAATTTAGAGAGACAAGTGTCACAGGAGAAGTTTTTGGAAGATTCCATGATCATCCACCTTGCAAATTGTCTCTACATTTTGTCCACTCTCCCCCATCGCACCATACAAAAGGGCTTTCCAGTATGCATCACATTTTTTACACTAAGCAAGTGAGATGCATCACACTGTCTACACTGAGCAGTCTGTATGGTCTATTTTTGACTAGTTCTGAGTAGTTTTCTGTGGAGAACTCCCGGGAGATGATGTAATCCACTGACCTTGTTCCTTTAGGGCATGAAACAACACTTTTAGGGACTCAGAAGCCCTTCGTTTATGGACACATGTGATTGGGGTTGCAGTGCCCAAATATGTCTATAACATTTTTGCTTCAGCTATATATTCCCGTGTCAAAGTGAATGTAACAACTGCCAAAGTGACCTGACCATTGTGAAGATGGAGGACAAACATTCTACCTAGCTCATGATTGTATTTGACTCTTTTCACCATCTCACAAAATTGATAGCAGGATTGATGTTTTAAGCATTCTATAGTAATTGGGAAAGCCAACAACTTAGTAAGTGTAGTGGGCTCCTCCCGAATATGTTTTCTAGTCTTGTGAGGTCTCCTTGGTGCATGAATTTCTTTGGAGGAGTCACTTAATATTTCCTCATTTCTGTCATAAGATGAATATGACTCAAAGTTTTCCATTGTCTAATGTTTCTTAGATGAGTATGAATAAATTTTATAGAGACAATAGGTATTTGCTGCTAAATAATAGGGATTTGATGATAGGGAATGTGAATGAGGGGTTGGGATGCTGCTTGTAGGGTTTCTTGGAATGGCAGGGTTTGGGGAATGATATTTAGGGACTAGGGATGTTAATTAAGGTTTGGGAGTGTTAGAGTCAGTCTAGTTATCCCTCCGTCAGAGATCAAAGCTCTTTTTTCATTTCATGATTAGGTGTCCCATCAGTTTTGATCAGTTGCATTTCGTTAGGCATGCCATAATTCTGACAGAATGGTTTGTGTCACTCATTCCCCTCATGCATGGAACTGCTGGTTCAGGTTTAGTGATAAAGCTTCAAAGGTCATTTACAATCATGTTTTAAATTTTTAGGTCTTAGGTCTAGGGTTGAGTCAAGTTTGTTTTGAAAAGTCTTAGAAGACCAACAGGCCAGAGGGACGTCTTTGATAGATAATCACTTCAATAATTTTCATGATTGTACAGATAAAGTATGACTTCTCTTCAAAACTCTATTTTGAAGATAAGTCGTCATCTCATTTTTGTAAAAATTTTCAAAAACTTCAATCCTTGAAATGTCCAAGCGCAACCTTGGTCTCCTTTGCCAGAGCATATCACAGCTATCCCTGCAAAAAATTATCAGAGAAAATCATTATTTCAATCAATTTTAAAGGGGAAACCAAAAGGGTCAGGGTCTATTAATTTTGAAAAAGTGTCAACGACAAAACATAAGAAAATGGGTTATGAATCAAGAAAAAATAAAAAAGGAGTCTATATGAAGATATTTCACCTCATTTGCAACCCATTCCACAGTCCAAGAGTGAAGAGCATTGTTCGAAAGCAATTTGGCGAGTTTGTAAGCAAATTGGGCCATTTCCAGGGCATGCAGTGCATCAGGTTGCGCACGCGGCGCATCAGGCAACAAAACCCAGTGAGAATTTGCACGCGCGCGGCGCATCAGAGGCGCGTGGCGTGTTGGGTGAGGCGCGTGGCGCACTGGGGTTTATGCCCAAACTTTGTCCAAGAAAACACTAAAATGCCTCCTCTCAATCATAAATTCACAGGTAGGCTTATATCCATGGCTCATTCTTGGTTTTGAATGGTTTATATAAAGGATTACCATATGTTTGTCCTAGAAAACCAAGTAGAAAAACCCTTCTTTGTCCATTAAATTGCTGTAAGAATTTGAATGCCAAAATTGCTGAAGGGTTTTAAAAAATAAATGCTACCAAGGTTATCATGTTTTCCTATTTTCTTTTGTTTCCCATCCCCTATATTCAACATTATTTTCCCCAATAATTACCTCATAAACCCTACACTATCCTCCCTCAAATCCTAATCCCTCCCTTCTATTACAAACATATAATCCCTACCTCATCCCAAAACCCTAAGACTTCAAGATTTCCATGTCCCTTCCCTTCTCTAAATTCCTTGTTTTATTTCCATGTTCCCCATTTCCCTAATGTTTTCCTATTCCTAACAATTCCCTTGTACATTTATGTCCCCTTGGTCACAACATTTTGAGAAAAGGAAACAGTCTACAGTCAATTTTGTACACAGTTGTATATCAGCATATATATATTCCAGCTATCTTGTTTCTAAAGAATATGTCAGAGATTGAGTCAGTATATGAGCAGGAGTATGATAGTGATTGTACACCGGAGGTAAATGTGCCAAATGTGCCATGAAGGTATCACAAAGGTGGCAAAAGTGGACAACATGTTAGGGAGGAGCCTACTTCTTTGGCTCAATTGCAAGCTTGCCCACTTGCAATGGATTGTTTTCGGCGCCAATCATGTTTCCAATATTGTGAGATGATCTCACAAACTTAGCATCATAAGGAATTAGTCCATTTATTTGTTCTAAATTTACAGGATGGTCATGTAAACCTTACCGGAGTGAATTTCACCTTGTCACCCGAGACTATTGCTCAGGCCACCGGGATACCAAATGTAGGGGAGGAATGGAGAAAACGCCAGCTGCTAGACATATTTTACTATGACCCATATATCAAGCCCGGGTATATGAGACACTTGAGCGCAACTTTTCCTTTCAAATTCCTGAAAGATGAGTTTGCACCATTGATGAAACTCATCATTCGGTATTTCAGTTGCGAGGGCAGATTCTCGCGTCTCTATGCGTACCATGTCCATTTGTTGATGCATTTCACAAGGGTACGTATGATGAACATTCCATTTTTCATGTGTCGCAACATAGAGAGAATGGTGCCTTTAGTACAAAGGAAGAGCCCAGCACATCAACATAGGAGCATATATCACTATGCATTGATCAAAATCATAGTGATGCATCAGTTGGCACATCAGGGTATTACTTGGGAGGATTTCATCTCCCGTGATTACTTTTCCGCGCTACAGCCTCCTCTAGAGATAGTTCATGATGAGGGAGGGCCTTCATAGTAGTTTGACATTCCTGATACTGAGCATGTCGATGATCTAGCATATGTGACATATCAGCGAGGCCACAGGGCCTTATTTGCATCTGCACGACAAGTACTATCTCCACCCGGGGTGGAAGGGGTCTCGTTGAAATCATCAGCACAGCGAGTATTATATCCACATCATGTGGAAGGGGTCTCGCCTCCATCTTCAGCACAGGTACAGATTCAGGATAGGGGCAAGAGACCCATGGTTGATGAGGGTCCTTCAGGAGGTCAGGACATGGATATCCTTGATGTTGATGCTAGCTCTCCTAACTCGAAGCTAAAGGAGATCATCTGAGAGGAAAGGGCCGAGAATGAGTCACTGCAAAAGAAATTGCAGATGGCTAAGTGGGTGATTAACTACTTGGAGCAGTGCAACAAAAAACTGGAAGGTGAGCATACACTTTATGAGCTGCGGAAGATCCGAGAAGACCGAGAATTGGCCCGAAGGAGACCCGGTGGTTTGACACTTATTGATCGAGAATCAATGCTCATCCGGGTAAACACTCATTTAGAGAAGTTTTTGACAAAAGCAAACAGAGACAAAGACATGCTTTGTCATATTAAAACTCACTATTGGGCTCGCATGCATGTTTGCAAAGCGAAAATGAAGATCCTAAAGAGGCGTTTGAGCAAAGCGCTAAAGTGACGGAAAAAGCCCGATCCACTCCAAATTTTGGCCGAGGGTTCATTGGCGGAGCAAAACACATGATAGAGGGTCTTCACTCCAAATTTGAGCAAATTCAGAGAAACTTTTGTCATTTTGAAATTTTTGGCTTGCAAAACAGGTTTTTTGGCTTAACGCATAGCGCGCAGCGCGCGACCCATAAGATGGGGAGGTTCAAATCACAAATTGCTTATAGTTTTGGATTTTTCATGATGAATTATACATGCTCAGCCATTGCCAAAGCATTTCATCAAGTTCTGGGTGACCAAAAGGCTCAAAAACATCATGAAAATCACCTTTCTGTCACTTTTTGCACCAACAGGATGTACTTCTGGGAGAATGCACTTTTGGAGGGTCAAATGGACACCAAATTGCAAAATTCCACTTAGGTTAGAAATCAGACATCCAGGGATTTCCAACAAGTGAACCTGAGCTCAATTTGGATGCTGGGAAGTGCCCCAAAAATAGGTGGAAAGGCGCGCGGAGCACAGGGCTCAGTCGTGTGGTGCACAGGGTTTTTTAGCACAATTTTCAGCCTCAGCTCAGCAAATGAAGCCAGTTTGACCAGTTTTGACTTGTGATGTGATTTTTCACCCCTCTTGATCTAATTGATGAAACATTACATTGATTTGAAACTTATTTACCTATTCTAGATGATTCATTCATAAAATAGCAAAAATTTAATGAATGAATTGGTTTCATAGCTTATAGAGGCAAGTTGTTTTGACTGCCTAGATTGTAGTGCTTTGTTTAGAATTGGTTGAAACAGCTCCTAGGATGATGAGCTCGACCCCTAGAGGCAAGGGAATGTGTTGGCTTGCCTATATTATGTATTTTCTTAGTCATTTTCAGGGTTGGACTCTTGGGAATAGCTTGATACACTATTGAACATATTTTATCTGCATTTTTGGCAAAGGAAAGACCAGGGTTTTGTAGCACTATTTGGGATTCATGTGGCTTTATGTGTTGATGGTGTGTTTCTTCAATACTTGTAAGTTGTTTATGTGTCCCTCTTTCCTTCTTTAAACTTCTGCAATTGAACAAATGAAGTGTTAAGGTAGAATCCATAAATTTGTTATGCTCTGCCTTTAAATTTGTTTAATTTTCCATGTTTTCATCTGTTTAGGGAGAATCCTTGAAAGTTTCCTACTCTCCTTAACCTCTCACCAGTCAGAATATATCCATTCAATCACTTTAAAGGCATCAAAATAATCTCCTATCTCTCCTCAAGTAGACCTCTGCAAAAGCTGTGCCTCATCCCCGCACCCAAAATTGCCTTTCCCTTGAATTCAACAAAACCTCAAAAAATCAATCTCAAAGTCATTGTACTTCATACCTAGCCTAAAATTGGTCATCAATTTAGTCATCTTGAGCCTCATGATTACCTTTTGCCGAGATTGACTTGGAGAGAGCCCTCTCCTATCCTCGTAGGGCTAGCTACGAGGCTAAACGTGGTTTGATGTAGCCTTGAGTTTTACCTTATTTCAGCCTAAGGTAGATTTGAGCGCTAATAGGAACAACACCTGCTTTATAAGTAGGAGTTTGGTGGTTCGATTCCATCATGACTTGACATCCATATGGAATGGTGACGATCAATTTTTGGTGATGGATGCTCTTTTGACCATCACCAATGAGTTTTGGTGACATTTTTCGACCCTCACCAAAAATATGAAATGGTGACAGTCAACGAATGCCACCATATATATGCATCAATAATGATGACCCTCAAAGTTTTGTACCCATAAATCATTTTTTTTGATATGAAATGGTGACGGTTGTTGTCTATCATTATAGTTATTATTTGTGATGGACCTTGAATGTCACCACAACGCCTATACTTCTAGCAATGTAACTTTTGGTGATGGTCAATGAACGTCACCATATATATGCACCAATAGTGACAGTCATTATAGATCCATCATAATAAATCATTATTTTTCATATGAAATGGTGATGGTCACTATCTTTCAGTATAATTGATATTTGTGACAGACCTTGAATGTCACCATAACACCTATACGTTTAGCGACGCCAACTTTGGTGACATTCAGTTTTTGGGGACCGAGGCTATGGTCCGTCACCATTGCTCATATGCAATGGTGATGGTCGCTATCCATAATTATAAATCATTATTGGTGAAAAACTTTTAATGTCACTACAACACCTATACTTTTGGTGATGCCATCTTTGGTGACGTTCAGTTTTTGGTGACGAAGGATATGGTCCATCACCATTGCTCATATGAAATGGTGACGGTCGCTATCCATCATTATAAATCATTATTGCTGATAGACTTTGTATGTCACTACAACACCTATACTTTTGGTGATGCCACTTTGGTGACGTTTAGTTTTTGGTGAAGAATGCTCTTTTGATCGTCACCAATGAGCTTATGGTGACATTTTTCACCCCTCACCAATGTCCGTTTTTCTTGTAGTGAATCTTGTAATAGAAAATTTGATGGGCCTATTTGTTCCACAATTTGAAATGGGCCAAGCCACATTTGTTAGAACTTGGTATGCTTGCCTTTCTCTTCATGGGCTTTATCCTATTTAAATACTAGTTCTCTGAGTTGAAAATATTTTGAACTTACAGAATTTGAATCAAAGGGGGCTTTTACTAACTGCTAATGATGTGCATGTGTGATCTTGACCTTTTCTCTTTCCTCTTCAAGCTTAAGGATTTGTAACTAGCTAACTTGCATAGATGAGGAAGGAGTTTCTTCAATGAATTGAACTAAGGCTAAAGAGGGAGTAGCTACATTTGTTGGTAAGATGGCTTCTTTCCCATAGACCAAATTAAAAGGAGAAATTCCAATGGAGGCTTTCCTATTTATTCGATCTGCCCATAGAGAAAACATTAAATACTTATGCCAATTCTTCTGGCTTTGGTTAAAAATTCATTTAATAATCCTAATGAGATTCTTGTTTTTGGATTCATCTAACCCATTTCCTTGCAGATAATAATTAGCAGAGTATTTAAGCTTAAAACCTCTTTTAAGAGAAAACTCTGGAATAGCATTGCCTGAAAAATAAGATTCATTATCAAACATCAAGGGAGATGGTAGGCCAAATCTAGTAATGATAAATTGATCTATGAATTCAATAATGTTTTTAGAATTTGCAACCTTGAGTAGAATTGCTTCTACCCATTTGGTGAAATAATCAGTGGCTGTAAGGATATATCTATGATGCTTAGAAGAATGAGGAACAATCTCACATATTATGTCCAATCCCCATTGCTCGAATAGTTGGTCAATGTTGACTGGATGTAATGGTAATGTGGGTTTCCTCTGTCTTCCAGCAGCTGTCTGAAAAAATTTACATTTCCTTACATAATTGTGTGCATCTTTGAATAGTGTTGGCTAGTAATAGCCGAGATGCAGGATTTTATGTGTTGTAGTATCTCCTCCAAAGTGACCACTAGATGGTCCATCATGAAGTTCCTACAATACCTTCTTTGCCTCCGATTTTTCAAGACATCTAAGTAAAACATAATCATAATGTATTCTAAAAAACACATCATTGACAATTTGATATTGTCTAGCTTTTAATCAGAAGGCCCCTTTCTTTGTGTAATTTAATTGGGCTGGGGCATATCCATTTCTCAAGTAAAATATGATATCAACATATCTTGACTCAGTGTCATTAAGGCTTACCTCATAGACTAGTACATTGTCACCTAAATGTTGTAGTGATGATAGATTTGATGCTCCTGCCAACATCCTACAGAAACCTTGAACTTTTACAATTTTTGTCGGTCTGATTTCGATGTCATATTCTTGTAGAGATGTAACCCAATTTTCTCTCTTCTCACCTACATCCCTTTGTATTAACAAATTTCTTACTGCTGAGAATAGTACTATTACTTTGGTGTGGGTTTTGAGGAGAAAATGTCTAAAGTGTTTTATTGATTTGAAAACAATAAAGACTTATTTTTCAACCTCTGAGTAATTCAATTCAGCTCCCTGCAAATTGGAGCTAAAGAAAGAGATTGGGGTTTCAAATTTTTCTTGATTTACTTGTGTCAATATGGATGCATATGATTTCTCGGAAGTGAAAGTGTATAAAATGAAATGATTTGAAAAATTTAGCGTTGCTAAATACGAGGCATTTATAATTGCTTGTTTTATCAAGTTAAAAGCTTCATGTTTTGAATTTCCCTATTTAAATAGATAATTTTTTTTTATCATGGATTGAAGAGGTAAAACAATTCTTGAGAAATGAGGGACAAATCTTTTAACAAAATTTATTTTACCTAGGAAATATTGCATTGATTTTTCATTATGCGGTAAAGGTATTTCAAAGATTTCTCTAATTCTGTCAGGGTCAATATGAATTCTTGCTTTGGACACAATGAATCCAAGGAGATTTCCTTCACTTAATGCAGAAAAAGACTTCTTGGGATTAATAGAAATCCCATACCTTTGGAAACGTTCAAATATTTTCTTTAAATCCCTTGGATGATTATTGCGCTTTTTGGAATATACAGTTATATCATCTAAGTATATTATTATTGATTTATTTACTAAACCTTTGAAGGCTATGTCCATGGCTCTCTGGAAAGTGGCACTGGCATTAATCAGTTCAAATGGCATCTTCTGAAAAGCATAAGTGCCCCATTTTTTCCTTAAAGTAGTTTTCAGCTAGTCATCTGGATGTACTATGATATGGTTATAATTTGAGAATCCATCTAAGAAAAACATTAGTTCTGAGCCTGCAACTGATTGTAATATTTGTTCCATAGGGGGCAATGGGAAATTATCCTTTTTGCAATCTTTATTGAGGTTGCGGAAGTCTATAAATATCTGAATATCGTCATTTTTTTTATTTTTTTTTTCTGACTGGGACAAGATTGGAGACCCACCGGGAATGTCTGACAGGAAAAATAATCTTGGCTTTCAGCTATTTATTCAATTCAGATTTAATTTGAATTTCTAAATTAGGATGGACCTTCCTTAATTTCTACTGAATAGGTCTTTCATCAGATGTCATGGGAATAGTATGTTGAATAATATAGGTGTCATATGTCTTAAGATCTTCATAGTTCCATGCGAAGACATTCTTGTACCTCTTCAACAAACCTATAAAGGTTGATTTTTCGTCTGACGTAAGTCCAAGACCTAGATTAATATTGAGTCTTTAGGTTAGTCCTAAGATTAATCAATTCAAACCTCAGAGTTGAACTCTGAAGTTTTGAATTGGTGGATCATTTAAATCTGTCTTTGAGGTCATACAAATCTTCCAACTTAACTACATATTTTGGTATAGTGTTATTGATTGTTTCTTGTTTAAGTTGGTTATCATGCTAGTCTTCATTAACTATATGGTCATCATAAGAGCCTTCTGAAGTCAGGAAGCTTATGATATCCAAATTGTTATTAAAGACTCTCCAGTTGGTGATATTATTGGGAATAGAAGGCTTAAAAGTTAATTTAATGGAAAATCGATCAGGGCTATAATCCTCTGGTGGAATAAGCTTGGAAGCAACATTAGCTAGAAGATTGACACTAGAATTTTGGAGTCTAGGAATAGGGTAAATATTAAACGCTATAAAGTGAAAGGGAAGGTCTTGGACTAACGACTAATAGTGTTTCAAATGTCCTAACAAAAAGTGTATAGTATTTCTCACCTGTTTTATTACAATTTATGAATCTCCAAATACTTGGAGGTGTTTGATATTAAGGCCAATTTCCTTATATAATCCTTGAACTAGTGCTTCATATTCAATAGTGTTTTTTGTACAATCGAATTCAAGTTTGCATGCTAACATAGTCTTTTCCCCCTATGGGCTAACTAATATGCATCCTACTCCTGCTCGACCATTGGATTTTGATCCAACAAATAATAATTTCCAAAATAAAGATCTAACTACAAGTTTACCTACAAAGTTTACACATTTAGAAGTGTTTGTTTTTGAAATTTTTTTGACTTGATTGTTGTGTAAATTCTTATTAAAGACTTCAAAAGTAAGGAGAAATGGAGGAGTATGATACATAGATCTTCCCCCAATTAGAGCGATGTCAGTTGGATCAATATTGTTTAAAGAGGTTCTAGTGAGTCTTCCCATTTCTTGGGCAGCTTGTGAAATCACAACAGTGGGAAGCAGTGCAGTAGGTACTAGTTTGAGTTCTTTAAGGAGTAGATTTTGTTGATACTTCAATCTTCTAAGCTCATGAAAGGTGATGTTTTCCCCAGTTTTCTTCATATCATCAACAATATTATACTCCATTTCATTAGAAACTATCAGAGTTTTAGGTGAAGGTGAAGAATCCAATTGAGTAGGAGTATTTTAAGTGGATTTTGGTGAATATTTCTTACTTGTTTTGTCCCTGTGAGGTGGCATTGAAGCCTTCTGCTTTGAATTTTCTTGTGACAAGTCAACAAGGTTTTTCTTTGGGTAGCGACAGGGAATGCTTCTTGAATTTCCTTATTGGGAAGGATAAAATCCCACATTCCTTGTAACTTTACCACTTCTTCATCATCTGTTTGTTCTTCATTTGTTGAAACTTCATCCTCCTCTCCATCTGATTCGACATTTGATATAGCATTTGGAGGTTTAGGATCAATAGGGGAATTCCTTTTAAATGGTGTAAAAGATTTCTTAAAGGAAGTCTCTGCTACCTATTTTTTGATATCAACCATTTCGTTAGACATGGTCTTGAGGACTTTCTGTAACCCTTCAAGATCAAAAAGATCTTTTGGTGGTTTCTTCTTGGAGTCATCCCTAAAAATCACTTTCTTAGATTTTCATTCTTCTAATGCATTTTTCTTTTCTACAGTTGGATTGTGTTTTTCCACAGCTATTGCCTCTTTCATATTTTTTGTTAAAGTTGGTTTGGAAACTCTATCAATGAAGATAGTTGTGTTTGAAGGTAGAGCAGAAATATATCACTCATTTTGGATCTCATTGCTAGGCTTAGATGCCGTTGGTATCTTATTCAATAATTTATTGAAGTGAGATTTGACGTCCTTAATGGGTTCTTTTGGTTCGTCTTTCAAATTGGACAGATCATTGATTAGGGTAGCTGTGGATCTATCATCCCCAAATTTAGTTAAAAATTTCTCTTGGAAAGCATCCCAACTATTAATAGAACCTGATGGTAATGAAAAGTACCACGATCCTACTGCTCCCTATAAAATATATGGGAATAATCTTACAACTTCGTCTTCTTCCACTACTTCATTCAAGTTAATGGACTACGTGAAATTATTTATATGTTCCTCGGCTAGTAGGCCATTATCATGATTAAATTTGGGTAACCATTTCTCTGGATGAGCTGGCAATTGATGTAAAGGCCCAGCCATCCGAACAGCTCCTAGGTTTGTCCAATGTCTTGGAGGATTTTGTGCCATTGCTGGTATGTGAGTAGGAGAAGGTGTGGTAGTGGTCGAAGGTGATTGGGTAGAGGAAGATATAATTCTTGTACCTATGTCAATCATGATTTGGAGTGGTGAGGTGGATGATTGATCTTGTGATGGTATATATAGAATGAATGAAGATGAATATTGTGTCGATGAAAGAACCTTGCTGTGAGAGTCATATGGTGTTTTATTAGCTTTATTATGGCTTGGTAGAGGGAATTCGAATAGAGGGACTGCAAGCTTTTCACTATGTGCTCTAGTTAACTGTTGAGATGGGGTAAACTGAGAGGTACCACTATCTTGGAATAACTCAAGTTCTTCTTGAGATAATGAAATCCCTTGTAATTTATGAATCAAAGATTTGACACCAGGGGCTTCGGTAGAAGAAGAATGATCTAGCTTGTTTGGTATTTCAACAATGGGTTCTGTAATTTTGCTTGCAACTTCTTGCTTAGGACTAGGGGATTTGGAATGCTTTCGAGAAGTTGGAGGTGATAGCGAGGGAGTTTTACTCTTAGAATGGCCTGTTGATTTGGATTTACTTGCCATTCATAGTAAGGCCCTCCTTCTAGTGCCAAAATGTTGAAGCCTCGAAAATCATTGCTTCAACATGGGGGAAAACCACTCGGTCTGAACCTTGTTTGGAAGCTCCTTTTCCATTTGGAGTAGTGGCTCTGATAGGGGATAATGGGACCAATTTCCCAATCTATTTTATGATTGTGCTAATGGGGTGATATGTGATATTTGGGAGTAATGTTTAAGCTAAAGGTAATCTAGTCTAAACTAATAATTGCATGCATTTTATCCTAATTTAGACAGTATTAATTATGACTATACCCAGGAGTAAATTGATGTATGTGATCTACAATAATGTCTAAGAGAAATTGGTAATAAAGATCATTCAATTGCAATGAGAAATGAAATCATTTAACAATAATCATTTCGTATAAAAATTTAGCCGAAACAATTGTGAAAGATATATCACATAAGAAAATATTAATGTATTCAGCATAAAATATAGGCCATCATCATACAGAAGTGCAATAATGCTAACCAAGATTCAAACTTTCATACATAAACAACTTGAAGAGAAATTATTTCTTGATACACAAGTAAAAAGAATTACGAGATAAAAGTACCATTTATAATACATCCTATTCATGTGCTTCAGTTATATTGATCTATTTTCAATCCATCCAACACCATCTAAGAGTATAAAAGTGCAATTTCAGTAGAAGATATCATATAAGATATAAATAAATCTTGTTCCATTAATTTCACCAGAACTTCCTCAAAGGGACAGAAGTGCATGTTTTTAAGATTGCTTTTGATAAAATTTCTGGACCTCTCTCTAAATGTATGAGAGGGGTTTAAATACTAAACTATAAAACTAAAAAAATATTATTACAAAAATAGTTGAGGAGGTTTAAACGACCTTACTCAAATTATGAAAAGTAAAACCAAAATAGAAATGAGCATGGTGACTAATTGTTTTGCATTTGATCCTTTAGATCGCAAATGTCCATCATGGGCTTGAGTTATGTCGATTAGCTGATTTCAGCTATCAACTGTCCAGTGAATATGACTTCAGTCAGTGTTGGCACCATTTTCTCCGTAGAAGTGGTTAGGCATCATAGGGTCATCCACTAGCTGTGAGGTTTCACTAAATGTTGCCAATATGCTTCCCATTTTAACCTAGTCATTGTCTAATTGCTTCTGCTTTTTCTTCTATTGCCTATCTCCGCTGTAGTTCAAGTTGTTTTACATTAGGAAGAAAACCTGGAATAGATTCTGCCACAAGGTTGGCACTATGTAAATTTTCATTAATATTTTCAATAACATTGTTTTCTCCTGCTTCTGCATCCGTTGTTTCCTTTTCTGCCTCAATAAGCCATGAATCCCATTTTGAAAATAAGATTTCTTTGTCTGACTCCTCCAGTTTAGGCAAGTCATCTTTTCTCTCATCTTTTGAATTCTGCCAGGTGATGAAATCAGAGACTCTTTTCAAGATTTTATCATATTCAAGTCTCATTTCCATAACTTGACTTGTCAATTTTTCGCTTGTTTTGCAATAAGAATTCCATTGCGAAATCTTTTGGCATAGTAGTTATTTTTGGTGTATCAATTGGAAGTTAAAGCCGAGCACTTCAGTAATAAACTGATCAATTTTTGGATCATCTTTATGTAGATCAGTTATTCCCCGTATTTGCGCTTCCTTCTCTTCTAAGCTAGTTTGATGTTTTATTTGCATCTGCTCAAACTCTTGTTGAAGCTTAGCTAACTGTATCTTTGCTTACTGGTCAGATTTTGCTTGTTGTAATTGTTTTTCAAGTGACAAATTTTTATCTTATTTTTCTTTAAGTAACATTTGCACCTCTATTTCATTTTCGATGGTCATTTTAGCATAGGCACCTGAAAAATATGACAATCTAGTAAGGTTGGCAGATGGGTTGATGGGTGAGTCTTTCCAGACAACATCCATCGGTTCATTACTAGGGGTAGTAACATCTGCAGAATTCAATTTCCTTTTCTTCCTTTGTCTTTTAACAACAACTTTATGTTGTGGGCTATAAAACACATCTAGAGGGGGAATCTCGTCAACTCTCAAAAACTATTTCAAAGGTGGAAGTAACAGGAATGTGCTCTACCTCTTGAGTATTTACAGTCTCCTCTGTTGTAATTTCTTGAGTTGTTTTCTGTTGTGGAGTTTGCAACTCTGTAGTTTTTCCTTTGTATTGAGCATTTTATTAAATTTGTCTCATTCTTCCACTAAATTGATCACCATGGTTTTTATTAGCTGTGTGGAGGTGGAATGGATCTCAGCTTGTTTGCTAGCTGATGTTTACTCAACTGTCTTTTATGTAGATTGGGCTGCATCTTTTTCTGACTCCCCACTTCTGCTTTTCCTGTTTTGTGATGCCTTCTCTAATTCCCTAGTATATTTCTCTTGGGATTCTACTCCAAAATTAGTTTTAGAATTTCCTTTGGAATCTCATTCTAGACTTACACTGGGAGTAGGCTCCCTTATTGGTTCAATCAATAATTAGTGCAATGGGACCTTTGTTAACCTCCTTTCTCTGTACTTATAAAAGGTTTCAAGATCTTCACAATCAAAAGGTAATTGTGCCATATGCTTCACCTCTGCGAAGGTGTTTTTCTGTAGAAAGATGTCATCAAATGCATCTTCCTCATTACTGAATACTTTTATTTTCACCATGGTGGTAAAGTCTTTGACAATGTCGAATGGGTCATATTGCCTTCCAAGGAATTTAGGTAATTGCAGAGATAACATAATCTCTGCTTCTTTAAATGCATGGCCTAGGTCGTGCAATGCAAATGCTCCACATTGTAAAGGGAATGTAGGCCAAATGGCCATTTTTGCTTCCTTTAATGTTTTTCTCATCCCTCCCTCACTAGATGTTTGATAGGCTACCTCTCTAGCCATCAATTTTTCTGGAACATAATATGGGAGGACATGGGGGGAGGTAATGCTGCCAAATACCCTGATATACATAAATGTCTCTTGCCCAAACCATCTGGCCACTAGGAGGATATCTACCTCGGCTTCTTTGGAAAACCTGGGGGAATCACGGTTATAAAGTCGTTTGTGGATAAGGAGCATAACTCCATGACAAATTTTGAAAAAATGTGGTTGAAAGTGAGATTCCCATATGTCTTTATGGTATATGTGAATGGGAAGTGGATTTTGGATAGTCCACTTCCATCCCATGATAGGAAATTTTGAACCAAAACAAATTGCATCCATTACATAGGAACTCATAAAAAATAGAGGGTAAACCCTAGAAGCAACACTTCTTTTCCTTCTATACTCCATTATTGTTTTTACTAAATTATCAGACAAGATTTGTGCCTAATTCATTATAGTTTCATTTACGGATGCATCTATTAATGGCAGCCATTATGGGGAGAATTTAGTACTATCAGGTTTTCCAAATAGTCTACATAGCATGGCCGTTGCAAAATTATGAGGGGGACAAATAGACGTAGTAGTATACATACTATTCTTGTCTTTCTTGATTTTTCCCTCATTATTTGACCAAGTCCAGGTGAAGTCTACTAGGTCCTTCTTATGTAAAAAATTAGTTACCTTTAGGTTTATTATTTAATATTAGGTTTAATGAGACGAAAGGGCACGATCATGAGATCATGCCCTTTCCCAAAGGGTGTCCATGGCAGTATATAAACCAGGAAGCCCATTGTGATCATTCATCATCTGTCAATTCATTTATTAATAAAATATTTCTATATATATTTCTGTTTATCAAGAAGTTTTTATGCTCCATTGGTATCATAGGTGTCGAATCCTCTAGCCTGTGCTAGTTCATGCATCCATCCATTGCTGCCACTGTACATATCACTATTATGTCCACTGCCATATTCACTGCGGACACCCTGTCTATGCACATCCCGCCTGAACTGCTCTCATTGTGCGTATTTCACCTTGAGTGACATGATGAAACATCAGCAGAACTAGGGAAGTGACACGCTGAATCAACAAGACGCCTGCGTCATTTTTTCCTGGGTTCCATTGCGTGGACTCTGCTGTTACGATGAACCTACGCTGAAATTTTCGGCTCCCTTGCACTGGGTTCTGCAGTTCCATTACGCTGCGGATACGCTGAACTGTCAATTTTCTTCTCCCTGCGATGATAATGCTGAAGGAGACATGATAATAACGTGAACCAAAAAAAAAGAAGGGTTTGAAGAGTCAAACGGTTGACATTTCCATAGGGACGTGGCTGTCCATTCGATCATTATAATAATTATCGAGTAATACGGACTGTCCATAAAATACACATATATAAATATATATATAATATATATTATACGTGACATATAAATATATATTATATATATATTATTATATATATATATATATATATATATATAATTATATATATATATATATATATATATATATATAGTTATATAGTTATATTTATTATTTATATATATATATATTAATTTAATTAATTAAAGTTATATATAAGTTAATTAATTATTTTAATATTTTTATAAATAAAAGTTATATGTATAAAATTTATTTTAGATAATTAAAAAAAAAGAGAGGGAAAATATTTTAGCTGGCAAATAAATATATGCCTCCGCAAACCCGCTCAATGTCAACAATGACAATGGCAGATTTCCAAAAAAAATTGTTGGATGCGGAGCATAAGATAAATAACAACCGTGACGAGGTCACTAAAAGATTAAACGAGTTCCAGATTAAGCTTGAGGAGCAGGATGAAAAAATAAAAAATCTTCAGGATACAACAAATCGAATAGAAATAAAAATGGAAAATCAACATGTCCAAATAGAAGCAGACATCAAAGAGGTCTTAACAATGCTGAAAATTCTGTGTAAAAAAACAAATTGTACACCCGAACAGCTACTAAAA
The DNA here is from genome assembly GCA_000404065.3 of Pinus taeda. NCBI lineage: Eukaryota > Viridiplantae > Streptophyta > Pinopsida > Pinales > Pinaceae > Pinus > Pinus taeda. Next base: position 46,872 of record APFE030791598.1, read on the forward strand.
GAAAATGAAGAGAATCAAGAACACGTCTCATCAGATTCAAAAAAGTCAATAGACTCTCATGAAAAGGTTGAATCGCCAAAAAAATCAGTGACACCCCACCAAGAAGCAAGTAACACAGCCCTTACAAACAAGCAACTTTGGGATACCCTTACTAATCAACACCGTTTTTTCGCTCAACCATTAGCCACATACCAGCGAAGAGCAAAAGTCGAGATGCATAAATTCGATGGAAACGAAGAAAACAATGTTGCATGGATAAATAAAGCATAAGAATACTTTGAGATATATGACATCAATGACGATGCCGAAAGTCTCAGACATGCATCCATGAAAATGGAAGGAGAAGCATATAACGGGTATATGTGGTGGAAAAAAACAACACACGTCATTAGCTAGAGAAAATTTAAAGATTCCTTCTTTAAAATATTCCAAGGTGTAAAAGAAGAAGAGTTCTTTTCAAAACTCATCAAGTTACGACAAAAAGGAAGTGTGGACAAATACACTCGAGAATGGGAGACCTTAGTAACACGAGTACCTGGGTTATCAGAATCTCGTCTACTTTAGTCATACATCTCGGGACTCAAATCCCATTTACAAGTAGAACTTGAGATGCATGACATTACATCAATAGAAGTAGCAAGACGAAAAGCAAAAACAGCCGAAAAGAAATATGAACCAATATTTTGGTCAAAAGCGGAAGAAACATATTCAAGACGAAGGATACCCCAGTATATGGACTCCAATAATACAAGATATGTTCCACCACATTGTCGTGAAGATGAAAAATCTAATGTGGAAATGCAAAGGATAAAAGAGGTTAAATGTAAATGTTGTGGTGAGAAGTGGGACCCCAAACATAGATGTGCTAAAGGAAAAGAACCAAAGAACCTATATAATTGTGAAGCAACCAATGATTCAAACAGTGAAGACTCTGACATAGAAGAAATAGAAGATGATCCAGAATTCTCACTAGAATTATATGACGGGAGTATTCCGCAAGTGTCATTACCAACCATGACAAGTATATCACAACCTCAGACCTTAAAGTTAAAAGGACACATAAAGAAGAACAACGTAGTGGTTCTCATCGACTCTGGAAGCACCCACAATTTTTTAGATGCAACTGTGGCAAAGAGACTCAATGTTTTTTCATTTCCCTTGCCAAACATGAAAGTGATGATAGCTAACGGTAAGAAGATTGAAAAGGTGGGGAAATGCCATAAGGTCAATTTGCAGATTCAAGACTTTAATCTAGTGTCTCCGTTCTTCACGGTACCATTAGGAGGAGTAGATGTAGTCTTAGGTATCCAATGGCTATGAACTTTAGGTACTTATGCCACCAACCATCAAGTACAATTTATAAAATTCAAATGGGGAGGTCAAAAGTACAAACTACATGGATTCCAAGCATCAGAAAGTCAAGTTGTATCATCATCTCAGATGATGAAGCTGAGTCGAAAATGAGCATCTGCTTATGTAGTACAATGTCACCAATTAGAAATGTTATCTGCAAATATGACCAGAGAAGATTCACCAGAGATACAAGATCTAATTCGGAAGCATGAAAACGTATTTCAGGATCTATCTATGCCTAATAGGGAAATTGGGCATACAATAGAAGTCAAGGCATGGTCAGACCCCGTCAACATCAAGCCATACTGATATCCACATCACCAAAAAATGGAAATTGGGAGATTAATCCAAGACCTTTTAAAGTGTGGGACCTTGATCATTTTGGAATATCTGATCAAGTGGAAGGACTTACCCAAAGAAGACGCTTTCTAGGAGAATGAATCATTCTTCAACAACATCCATTGTTACTTATGATTTGAGGACAAAGCATTCTTTCGAGAGGAAGGCAATGTTATGTAAAAAATTAGTTACCTTTAGGTTTATTATTTAATTTTACGTTTAATTAGACGAAAGGGCACGATCATAAGATCATGCCCTTTCCCAAAGGGTTTCCATGGTGGTATATAAGCCAGGAACCCCATTGTAATCATTCATCATCTGTCAATTCATTTATTAATAAAATATTTCTATATATATTTCTGTTTATCAAGAAGTTTGTATGCTCCAGTCCTCGATTTCTTTGGCAAACTTCTCGATGAAATTCTTGTTGTAGATGACTTGTGGCTCTAGTAGGTGGTACATGAGCCACAGATTATCTGGCGTAAAATATCTCATAACCTCTTGGCTTCTTGTCTTTAATTCTCTATCTAAGATGTCGTCTTCATCAATAACCCATTTAACGATGTCTGTAGAAGGGATTATCTTCAGACACATAGCTATGCGATGCAAAAATGATCATGCTGTCTCAAACATGGAGCTGTCTGAGGAATCACATCCGTCAACTGTAACCTTTGTTTCCAAAATCATTGGTTGCTCTTCCTCTAGTATATTATACATGGCCTCCCACATAGTGGCTCCTCCCTATCTGTTGCATGTACTATCCATAAATAGAGGAGTCATTTCTGACTTCTTAAAGACAACCACCTTGCCTTTCTTCATCATAGCTCCCAACAATTTTCTCTGTGGATTTTCCCTAAAAATGAAGAATAACAACTATTAGATACACAAATATGACAATGAACATGAAATGAAATAATGCGGATCACTTGTAAAGGTGATAAAAGGATTTTTATTCGAATGCACGTAAGAAGATATCATATCACGTTAAATGGATTTTCACACATAAATGCAATTAACTCTTACTAAATGCCCACCAATGCTTCGTTATCCCATAGCTTTAATGCTCATAAATGTGTACATCGTAAATTGTGAAGAAAGCTTCTAGGGTGGCAAGCCTTTGAATTTCGATAATGGCGATTTTGCGATTTGCGAAGCAATATCGTAGATCGCAATATCACATTATACCTTTTTTCTCTTCTTACCATCCCTTCCGTTTCTGTGAGATGCGAGATGCAAGCTGCTCATTTATTGTCTCAAAACATAGCTACTTGTCAGTTTTTTCTATGCAAAGACCATTTTTAATAAGCGACAGACCTAAACATTTGTTTGTAATGTATTGAAGGAGTGGGTATAGGTCTTGATTATTGTTCGCAATATCAACCGATGATAGGTTTGTAGTGTTCTTTTGAATGCTCGAAATGTGATGCAATAAAGGTTACGATGCCATCACAATTTCACATCTCACTTGTTTTGAGATAACCTTTTAAGGCGAGCTCTTCATAAATAGTGATATGTGATGTGAGACTTGGTTTTGAAGAGAAAATCTTAAGGATTTAGTTTACGTAAAAAATATGATAGTTTCGAGATACAAAGCATAGAGTTCTCTTTTAACCATTTTTACTAGATCTGGAGGGTTAGTAAGGTTTTTTGATGATGCTCAATCATGTGATATGTGGGAAGGTAAGAATTCAATAGCTCTTTTGGAAAGGGGGTTTGATTGATATCTTTCTTTATTCCAAAAATAAAAGAAATGCCTAAATGCTAAGTTTTTTTTTTGGATAGATTTTTTTAAATGGTCTCCATTTATTATTGTAATATTAACTATTACTGTTAATAAATGGGGGGTTGTTGAATAGCATAATAGGAGGATTTTGGCCTGGGTAGACTTGATACTACCTAGCCATAGGTTGTTGATAAGCAACATACAAGTTAAAAGGTTGTTGAGCCTGTTGACCTTAGACATACAGATTTTTCACCTGCTACCCATGGACATAAGAGTTTTGAACTTGCTACTCTTGGACATAAGCATTTTGAACATGCTGCCCTTGGGCATAAGGATTTTTCAACTATTGCCCCTGGACATAAGGATTTTGAACCTGTTGCTCATGGACATAAGGATTTTCAGCTTGCTACTACACGAATTGACCTTGACCTTGCAAAGGTTGACGCTATTGATATGAGTACAAGGGTTGTTGCTGCCCAGACTAACCTTGTTGCTACAAGGGCTAGCCTTGCTGCTGTAAAGGTTGTCCCTATGGCTGCAGAGGTTGACCTTGCGAGGACATAGGTTTGGAGGACTAGTGAACAAAATGTGTCTGTGGCTACAAAGTTTGCTACAATTGTTGCAAGGGTTGCCCCTATGGTTGTTGTAGTTCAAGTGGCCTTCTAGCTGATCCTTCCTTCTCAGGAAAATTAGTTCTGGTTTTCTTACCAAACTGACATGATTTTCATATTGTATTTTCTGGAATTTTGATGTCAGGGAGATCACGAACCGCTTGATATTTGCATGCTTTCCTTATCTGAGAGAAGCTTAGTTGCCCTAATATTCTATGCCATAGCTAGTGTTCATCATTCTTGCTTAGATAGCATTGTTGTTGTCCTCCCTTAAGTATATATAAATTATTTGGAGTTCTTATGCCTTTGATCACTGTTTCTCCTATATCAAGCTCACGAACAATGCATCCATTTGATCGAAATATTACTTTATTTCCTTGATCACACATTTGACTGACACTCAATAGATTATGCTTTAAGCCATCAACATACATAACATTTCCAGCTTTGACCTTTTCTTTCAAAAGAATAGAACCTTTACCTTTTATGAGTGCAGGGGTGACGTTTCCAAATGAGACCTTCCTTTCCTTTTCTAAGGCACTATATGGCTGAAGTTTTTCTTTATCACCTGTCATATGTTTCGAGCATTCACTGTCGATGTACCACTGATTTTCGCATCCTTATGCATATAAGGCTATCCCACATCATTCTGGTTGTGATTCTTTCTTTCTCCATGTTTTGGGACTCAATGAAACTTGATCCTTCTGATTTATTTGCCGAAACCTACTCCTGCATTCAGAATCTTCATGACCAAAGTTGTTACAAATAGAACATTCTACTTTATTCTCAAGAGCAGAAAAGTTATTGTAGGTCCTTTTCATGATCCCAGTCATACTCCTTTATTTTTGAGCTTCCCTAGTCATGATGGCCGTGTAGGAAACACATTGAGAAGCTTTGTGACCAAAGTTATGACAAGAGAAACATTCTCCATTGAAGAAATTCTTGCGATTATCAAACCTACCAACCAAATGATTGTAGTTTCCATTTACATCCATTCTTGAGGCAAATTGAGAATGATTTACCTGTGGTTGGTTGTAGCTTCTGTTCATCCGTGAAGTAGATTGTCCCTGATTTACCTGGTAATCTTTGTTCATTCTTGAAGTAAATTGTCCTTGATTTACCTGGTGATCTGCACTATGCTTTTGTTGTCGATTGTCAACCTGTTCACTTCTCCTTGCTGCATCAAGATATCTTTTGGAGGTGGATGGCTTCTGTGCTTAAGATGATTCTTCAGTATATCCAAGACCTGTCTTGATTAGAGGATAACGTTGCACTTTGATAATCTCATCTAAAGTTTCAGATCCTTTAGCAAATCTAAGATTAAGAGCTTTTGATTTCTCAATATCTTTTCTAAGTCCCACAATTTCACATTCTAACTTTTCATTGTGCTTATCTCTTTCAGTAAGTTGGAATGTCAAAGTATCTATAATTATATTCTTTTCCTCTAAACAAATTTTGAGTTTAGAAATTTCTTCATAGAGACCTTATTCATCTATAGCATCCAAGAAATCATCATCTTCAAAAGCCATCAAAAGTCTATAATCATTACATTGTTCATCTTCATCACTATTTGAATATCCATCATTGTCTTCATGTGTATAATAGCTCTTCTTACTTACATTCTATTTTTTGTTCCATCTAACTAGTTCCTTACCTTTGTCAAGTTTATCTTTATGAGGACACTTGGCAGCATAGTGACCGACTCTTCCACAAGAAAATCATTTGAAAGGAAGCTTGCCTATGAATCTTCCAGTTCCCCATTGAAGGTTCTTGACAAAGTTTGATTCTTCCTCTACTTCTGACATATGTCCCGACTCATTGTAATCTCCTTTTCCTGAGGCTTTGAATGCAGCTTCTCTCCTGTTTGATGTTCCCCCTTTTCTCATTTCGCAAGCATTTAGAATTCTATGCAGCTGTGACATGGTCATGCTCTGTAGAATCTACTTTTTCTCTATGGCAGAAACTTTTGAATCAAACTTAGGAGACTGTCACGCAGAATCAATCGATCTTGCGGACAAGACAGACCTTCCTAGAATCTAATGAAGACCTAATGACAAACAAACCAACCAAACACTATCTTTATCTAAATGCGCTTTATAAGTAATGGGAAACAAGTGTGTTTAAGGGCCTACCTCATGTCCAACGCAAGTTCGGAGATGCCTTCGCTTCTTTGATCTAAGTAAGTTCCTTCGTCGCAAACCTGCAAGCACAAACAAGGCAAACAATTAAATAGCACTTGGATATCCAATATTATAAAACATATTTAACATGAAAGTCAAGGAGTCCATGAAACAAATAGCATAAGATACTTGTTGAGAAAAATGAGCTTGATTGTATTAATTCAAAAGAAAAGAACCTTACAAGCTTTGCCTTGACGCTGTACAAGATCCTTCCAGGGTCCAACAAGAAGTCTCCTCTACTTTGACAAGCTTCACTCACTCCCTAATGGGGCCAAAAAAGTATGTGATCTCTCCTCTTAAGCTCAAATAGGAAGTCTTGATTTCACTAGCGTTTACCCTCAAAAGTTCAGCTTCTAACCTCTCTGGCCACTGACCCAATGCCTCAATTTATAGTGCAATGGAGATCAGTTACCAGCTCCTCCTTCAAAGGGATAGATTCCTCCTTCAAAGGGATAGCTCCTCTCAATAAGGGATTAGTTCCTCCTATGATGGGATGCATGAACCACTTGGAGCAAACAATCCACGTAACAAATGCTTCTAGAAAACTCTAGAATTAACCCAAGATGAGTTTTTTAAGATAAAGATTGCGCCTTTTGACTTTTACAGGGGTACGCACCTTCCCCTTTACATACAGAGCGGATAAGTACGCAGATACCTCGAACAAAAGGTGCGGGCCCGCAGGCAAAAGTAAGAGAAAGTGTGGAACCAGAGTTACATTGCTTTTTTTATGTCTTTCTCTCTTTTCTCAAGCTTGTTTTGAAGAGCTGAGGTTTAAGACTTGCTTAGGAAGCCGGTATAGGTGATGATAGGCCTACACCGACTGCAAATAATCAAGGTGACGGTATTTTTGTGTAACAGATTGCCCCCTAAAGTGCGAAGTCTATAGTATATGAGGATTTTTTTATTTTTCATATAAGAAGAGTGAAGTGTTTTATCATTTCGAAGATCATCTTGCGGAGAGCCTGGTTGGAACCTGTAAAAACATTCAATGCAAAATATATATATGAGATCATATCATCACTGAGGTAGGCATTCCCATACTCAGATAAAAACTGACTAAGAGACTGAAAACTTGACTAGAATAGTAACTGACTAGGAGACTAACTATTGCTCTGATATAGGAATGATCTCGTAACACATCATAAGTATAGACACATGTGGACACAGTATGGATGCAGCCATCTGTTTATGAATAGTCCATAATACAATGAATACAAAATTCCTCGCAACCTGGATGGTGGAAAATAGATCCACGATCTTCATTTCTACGTCCCGAAATAGTACGATTCTATCCATGCGATTGAATGTGTCGAAGTCGAACATGGTAGAAACCGCTTGATTACCACTTAATGATGTAAATTGTTAACAAGCGTGAGAGGAACCACCAATAATGACAATGGCTCTCAAAGTACTCAGCACAATCCATGAAATGTGGTAAGATGTGTTGATGTCGAACATGTCATGAAATCCTTTGATCGAAAGTCAATGATGTAAACTATCGTCAAAGGCGAGAAACCTGCCATTGAGGCATGCAAATCTCAAGGTACTGATGATTCCTAGATCATCTTTCTAGATAATGAGTCGGAGTCGATAGAAAGCGATCCGCCGTAAGCAAGCTCACGACACGAAATAATAGATCAAGTTGAAGAAATTTAGTTGCAAGGACTGACACAGGGATGGTCAAGATGGATGATAGACATTTTGCAGATGAATGGCTTATTTGCACTGAGCTCTTGAACACATAATGACACGACAGATGGTTTGGTGATGATTGACCCAATGTTAATACCCAGAAACCGGCTGAAGACTTTCAATATGGTTCGATCAACTGTTAGGTAAAGGATTTCCCAAGCCAGGTGAATGAAAGTGTCGTGTTCAAGAGTGGTTATAAAGTATGACAAACAGACTCACTTTTCTCTCTTTTCCCCCACCATTTCTGGCAAGTACCTCTTTATTTTTTACAAGCTTGAGGAGGATAACATATGCTTGATTATAAGCTCACCCTTCGGGTGAGTCCAACTTAGTTTAAATGCGAACCCTAAGAAGGAGTGGTTCATTCCTGTTTGTAATAGAACAGGTCCTTTACTGTCAAATTTTAACAAGTCCAGTATAGGAGAAACTCGACGTTTTTCATTTTTAGAGAGTCTGAAAAAACTAAAGAAGACTCCAGGATTTGACTTTTTTGTAAATTTGTGTCTCCCAAGCCCGAAAAAGTATAAAATAATACTTGAGCGAACCGCTTGATCTTTTACAACCAAGGAGTATTTTTCGTTATTATTGCCTTTGATCCGAAAAAGTAAAAAAGCGACCAAGGACACGTTGTTTTATAACCAATATCGAATTTGAAACGACAAAAATCCGGCGATCTTTTTATGTTTTTACGGTCAAAAAAGAGTTGTAAATCGACCGTCTTTTAATTCCGTTTTAACGAGTTTAAAAGAGAAACTCGGCAATCTTTTCATGTTTTAGGAGTCAGAAAAGTGCTTAAAAGGTGACTCTGGTTGGAAATGATCGATTTCGCCTGAATAATCTTCTTATCTTGCACAAAAACATGAACATTACTCATACCTGCTTGAAAGAGATAAAAACGTCGTAATAATACCTTTTTAAAGTGAAACATAAACAAATTCAGAATTCATTTACTCAAAAAACTTATAAAAAGGAGGTTTTACAATTCATTTTTACCATTTGTGATTTGGGTGAGGAAATAGTGCTTTTTCTCTGAAAACTTCTCGAGAGGATTGCGAAGAATCCAACCGTCGGAATCGGATGTCGTCTTCACTAGGTAATCCACATCATCCTCCTCTTGTTTTTCATCCATTTATTTTTTCATTTTAGTCATTTATTTGATTTTTTAGGAGGGTTTTTGGGCGAAAAACCCACGCTCGGGGTACGCAGGTCCACCACTGCGAACCTACGGACCCCGACTTTTTCTCCATTGGGAAAAAGGTCGGGGTCTGCACCTTCCCTTTGGACAAAGTTTGGTCCCACGTACTGTGTCTAAAGGAAGCGTGCGTACCCCGGCGCAAGGGTTTTCAACCAAAAATTCTCAAAATTGGACCAAAGAAAAACTTTTCTAGCATGTTAATTAGTCTTTTGGCTTGATGTAGGGAGTACATCATGCTAGATTGGAGAGAACGCGAGCACGAGGATGTGGATGCAGCCGCATGGAATCATCAACCTTCGCTTGATGCTTTGAGGGCGTGTGGACTGTACAAATACTGGGCCATTCTTGGCATGAGGGCTCAGGTGGACTTCTTGCAGTGGATGGTTGACACGTGGAACATCCAGGACCAATGCTTCTTGATTGGTGGCCACCAGCTTGAGATTGAGCCGGCGGACATATATTTTTTTGACTGGTTTGCCTAAGAGAGGCATTGACTTGACCCTGTTCGGGGCTAGGGCGGGTGGTCAGTCCGTCGATAGCCTTCGACTAGAGTATTGCAACAGGCAGTCTCGAGACAAAGGGATAGACATCAAGTACATAACCCTTCTTGAACTGAAAGTAATTGCATTCATTGTTACTCGACTTTGCGGGGATTCCGCTTTACACATTTCCACCGGATCCCAGATGCGTATGGCAGTCGATTGCTTTTAGGGCACTGTTTTCAACTGGTGCGATGCTGTGTTGGCCAACGTGAAGGGCCAACTGACTAGGGCCAAGAACGGATGGCTAAAGACTTTTAGTTATGGTGCTATAGTCGTCAGCTTTGGCTTGGAGCGGATTCCTATGCTCATCCCACAGCACCTCACAGTTGTAGCTGGGCATCCCCGAGAGCCTAGACTGATGCGATGGGTCGCAGTTATGGCTCGTCATCCTGACGAGGGGATCGAGGTCATCCAGTTCAAACCTGAGTTCTTCCAGTGGCTGGAACATCAGGTCTTTTCTATCCAGGACTTTCCATATACTGGGATTGACTTCCGTGGAGACCCAGACATGGCTCTTCCTCTAGGAGAGCAGTGGGATGACTCAGGTAATCATTTTCAACATTTTCCTAATGTTAATTTTTATTATTTTTTATATCGTCTCAAAACTGATAGTAATAATTTTTAAAAATGCAGATGTGGGTCCACAGCGACCAGCCGCTCTCCGACCTTTTGAGAGAAGGCAACCACTTGCGCCAGCTCCAGCCCCACAGGACGAATCAGCAGAGACCTTGGCTAAGTTGGAGAGTCACCTAGAGCGCTTGACAGAGGACATTCCCGAGACGAGCATAGACGACATCCCTCATCGGCTTCAATGCTATGTTATTGGAGTCCCAGGACCTTTTAGGAGGTTCCTTTGTAAGGTGGTCCGTGCAGTGGTTCCGTATCGAGATCATCACCAGTGATGGGATGATCACTTATGTAATCACATGTGACATTTTGCTTTTTGTACTTATCATTTTTGCCGATCATAAGGTGTTTTTCAACCTATGATTGAAGACGATGTATTTTTTGACACACTCCTATATATATGATATCGTTATTACTGGCTTGTCTTGTTAAACATGTTATGGAATGTTTTTAAATTTACTTGTATGATTATCGCACATGTCTACTTAACACTTGAGAAGCAATTGCATCTGCTAATGTATTTAAAGATTTTGGAATATGTTGATATTCAATGTAATCAAATTCATGTTCCAAGAGACGCACTCTTAAAAATAATCTTAATAAAACTGGATTTCTAATGGTGTATACTCTATTAAGATGTAATACAATGAGTTCAGAATCCAACCTCACTATCAAACTCTGAATCCCAAATGAAATAGATTCAGATAATAACTCTACCACTGCACTATACTCTGCAATGTTGTTCGTTGTTTGACCGAGGCTTACCCCATGCATAGATACCAACTCGTCAGAGGGCGAATAGATAACCCAAGTTGCGGAAGAAATATTCCGTGTACTACGACAAGCGCCATCAGCGTAACCAGTATATGTTTGAAGAGGCGTCGACATCTACGACATCAAACGTAAAACCAAGATAAGCAGGAATAACGATGGAAAACTCAATCTCTAAGCTAAGCACACTTTAATCTAAGACACACTAGCTAAAAGAAAAACTAACCTAACTAACAAATCTTCACACTTGATTTAAGCATAATATCTCTTCAGGTAAAGACCATTTCTGGGTTTACCTAAAGAGACCCCATCAGAGTCTACCAATTCATATTCCCCTTTCACTAGCTTTCGTTTGACAACAAAAGGACCATGCCACATAGGCACGAATTTTCCAGTGCCCAATTTATCATTCACTTGATCGTACAAGAGGACTAAATCTCCTTCCGAAAATTTTCAAGGGGTTACATTTCGATCATACTGAGCCTTAATACGCTTGGCATGAGATTCGATCGCTAATGCAGCATCACGGCGATTCTCATCTAGCGGAGCTAAGTATAATAAACGTCTTTCCTCTTCGGAAGTAGCTGGAAGTAATTCGATGGCCATTCGCAATGACGGGATTTCGCATTCAATAGGTAGCACGTCTTCCAAACCATAAACTAGTTGGAAAGGAGTGAACCCTGTTAATGTTTTCACTGAGGTTCGGTATGCCCTGAAAATAACATGTTGTGCCAGTTCGACCGATGAATCCAAATGATCCGTCAGATCATGATGACTAAGACTTTGTTGATGGCTTCAACCAGACCATTAGCTTGTGGATAATAAAGAGTTGAACTGTCATGACGCAAGCCAAGCTGGTCTGTAAGTTCTGTCATCATAACGTTTTGAAAATGACGCCCATGGTCAGTGATAATCACTTTTGGAACACCAAACCTAGCAATTATATGATTGAATATGAAAATTACAGCTGTTTTGCCGTCTACCTCAAATGTAGGCATCGCCTCGGCCCACTTAGTAAAATAATCTACCGCGAGGATAATCTACGCATGCCCCCCGGCCGAGTGAGGGTTACATGTAATATAATCGATACCCCATTTTGAAAAAGGACCAACGGCAATTATAGGGTGAAGAGGAGCAGGTGGAGCGTGCATCTTTCGATCAAAAATTTGACAATTGTGGCATTTTCGGACAGCAGTAATACAGTCTTTAAACAAAGACGGCCAGAAATAGCCAGTGTGAAATATCTTTTGGGCAGTGGCATACCTAGACATATGACCGCCACATGCTCCAGAGTGACAGTCATTTAAGACCCTCTCGGCTTCCTCATGAGTGAGACAACGTCGAAAAATAGAGTCTG